>JASDQU010213609.1:0-10560 GCA_032191745.1 Picea mariana | reverse complement strand
ACAACAACACACCAACAAAACCCTAACTACCGGCCCTTTCGACAACACCTGCGAAGCAGATGAAGTCTCACTTGAGGTAGAGGCAGGGGTGGTTGCAGGACTCGGGTGTCTACAACCTTAGCAGGGACACATAATTGTGATTATAATACTTGATAGATAACTTAACATCGTTAGTTCATCATTGTTTAACCAACATCTACTCCGCAGAGAAAATAGAGCATTGCAACATTCACCCTGATCTAATGCATTTAAGCACTTAACATATATAAATGGATTAGATATAGCAGATTCAAGCACTAATCACATTCACCTATATCAGATCTAACATCCAGATTCATCATAAGCACAAAGAAAAAACAGATCTATCTATCTATCTATATCAAGCACTTAACAAATAACACATAAATACATCAGAACATCACACAGAGAAGAATAACACAATATTTATGTGGTTCACCCCCACCTTGGGGATACGTCCACTAAATATTCTTCTTAATTAGCTTCAATCATTCATCTACATGCACATTGACAAAAAAACCCTACTCTGCGTAGGACAGGAGATCTGTGCACACTTCACCAGATCCTCCTTCCCCAAGCTAGGTCTAGCACAAAGCCTTTCACAGTCTGTTACAAACAGTTGCACTTAGCTCCATGAGTTCTCACATTATGCACAGAGCATCTACAAACCATACTTGGAGTTAGCACTTATCTTATCGACCTTACATCACATAGATTCCTATTCCCTCTCCTTACATTGCCTAGACATCTATTTATACTTTTAAAAAATAGGCCTAAAGATGGGTAAACCCATGGGCCGACATCTCGTTCCCATTACATATTCCCAAATCCCAAAAAGGACCCAAAAAGGGGCCGAGATCCTGCGATCTCTGCTTCATCTTGCGCTCCATCTTCGACAAGTTGTCAAAGTCCCAAAATAGGTCAAGTTGACCAAGGATTTCCCCAAAACTTGGTCAAGGGACAAAAAAGAGCATGGAGGGTCATTTGCCGATGATCGATTGTGAGAAACTGTCTTGTAAAATATCTCTATAATCTTTTTCTTTTGCATTAAACAACTGCTCCTAGTGGTCGCGTTGGCTGGGGCCATGGATGTTTCCCCGTAGGGGTTCTACCACATGAAAACATTGGTGTGTTGATATTTGATCTGGTTATGTGAGTGGTTACTGAAGGTGTTCATCCTCTGTTGGAATACTTGTGTTGTCTAACACTCTAATAACATTATTAAAGAAGGAATCATTTTCTTGGACCAAAGAAGTAACCAAATATTTTGAAAAACTTGAGGCTATGTGTACAAATTTTGTCTTGGCCACACCTAACTTTACAAAAACATTTATTGAGGAGTGTGATGCCTTGAGCCATGGAATTGGTGCAATTTTAATACGAGAAGGAAGGACCATTTCCTTTGAAAGAAACCAACTTAAAGAAAAAAACTTAGTCAAACCCATTTATGAAAAATAAATGTTGGCTATACTACATGCAGTTCAAAAATGGCTCCCTTACCTATTAGGAAGGCACTTCAAAGTAAAAATAGATCATAATAGTTTGAATTACTTCTTGGAGCAATGATTGTCTTAAGAGGATCAACAAAAATGGGTTACAAAGATGTTGGGTATGACTTTGAAATTATTTATAAAAAAGGAAAACATAATGTTGTGGCAGATGCCCTTTCGAGGAAAGAAGAAGGAACATAAGGTTCACTATGCACTATTTCTATTCTTCAATCTGATTGGGTGGAAGAATAAATGATAGAATGGAAGAAAGATCAAGAAGTATGCAAGATCATTCAATAACTACATGAGGACATATTGACATTTGAATCCGTCAATGGACCAAAACAACAACCTCACGAGGATATGAATCCTTGATCTGGATTAATTTCAGAACGAAATGAAAGAAAAGATATTACGATGAAATACTCATGAAAATTTATAGAAACAGAGAGATACAACAATACATGATTTCTATTAATGAAAGAATTGTACAAAGACTATACAAATACAAAGTACAAGAGTCGTTGGAATGGTGGAAGCTTTAAATCTGAGAAGATATGTGACGGCTACGCTAATTCACAAGAAAATAATTACAATGAGGATCTGAAGGCCTTTTTATGATAAACATGAATGCCAAAACCATAGACATCCAAAAAAATAACCTTAGAAGATGAAACATCAAAATTCATGTGGGCCCCGTTGGGGTAAGTTAGTACATTAACTTTTTGGGGTTGCCACTTTTGGATACGATCTCTGTTTTAGGTGCGTTATAGCTCGTTGGATTTTTTTTTTCGAGAAATACACATTATATCATCAAAATCTGACTTTGTCTACAATTTGACCGTGGAAAGCCAAGAAAACACTGTTTAGAGCCCCAAAAACGGTCCTGGAAGTAAAAAAATATGTACTGACATGAAAAATTCCAAAATAAGCCAGTTGTAATAGGTGGGCGGTCATTAATATCCACCTAGATGTTGTGTAGGGATTTAGGACAAACCCGTAAGTGAAGAACCCACAATTACAAAGAATTGTCCCCATTACAAAGAAACGTGTTGAACTGAAAACTGTCAAGATGAGCCAGTTGGAATTTGGAACAGGTGGGTGACCACCAATATCCACCTAGATCAATCCTACCCCTTTAGGAAGCAATGGTGTCCATTGCATTGAGCACCCAGGGAAGAGGGGAAAGTGTTTTCAGAATCTGAATCTTGGTGAGTTGCATGTCTTGTTGGAGAAGTTGTGTTGCTTGGTCTATGGAAAGTTGTCACGAACTTGTTGCTGGCGAGGTTGAATCTATTCCACCAACCTATTTTCTATGGGCTTCATAGGGAATTGTGTAGGAACCATTGTAGGTGAAGGAACAATATCTATTTTGTTTTCTACAATCTACTTCAGCTGGATATAAGGTGTTGAGGTTGTAGTGGTTTTCTATACATCCTTTGAATAGACTGTGAAGAGGATGAATTTTGCAGTATGATATATTACCTTGCAACACTGTTTTGGTGGAACAGTAGTTAGAACTGCCTCTGGTATCCTATAGAGATGAACCCCCCAGAGTAATAATGACACTATGGGATCGAGACTCATAAACAACATGACATTTCCACATATATGGTTGGACTAAAACAACATCACAGACATAAAGAGGGGAAATACCACACACTACCTCATCCTTGAAGGGATCGATTCCATAGGACAAAAGACACTGCTGGCTGACACATAGATCTCATCCCTAGTGAAGCCACCCGATGTTGTATGGTGTTGTTGACAACCCCAACTGTTTGACAACCTCAGCTGAGATGAGTTTCTTCTGGCTGTCATTATTAATATTGTAAAGAAATGGGGTTCCCTTCACCCACATATGTGAATGGAAGAGGCGCTCCCCCTCTTCAGGATCTATTGGTTCTTTTGTTTGAATTGTTGTGGTCGCGACAATTGTAGTGGGGTTTTTGTTGATGATCTTTCTGTTTTCAATATTTTCTGGATCAGATTCTGAATCAAGGTTCAGCTCCTTGTATTTGACCTTGACCACTAATGAATTTTTGATTGACATTTATCGGTGTTGTGCCAGGGGATTTTGTGGAAGTCACACCACTTCCCAGTGTCATTCTTTGTCTTTCCTTTAAACTTCTTCCCATGTGTCTTGGATTGGTTTTCTGGGGGCTGTTGGTTAGGGTTGTATTTACCATTCTTTGGTTGTTGCGGATTTGCAGACCGAAACTCACATTTGTTCTGGTGCCTAAATTTATGCTTGATTTTGACAACATATTGATAGGCAGCTCCCAATGATGACATGTTTAGAAAATCCATTTCGGCTTGGATGTACCTATGCAGAGCCCGATGGTATTTCAAAACTAGATGTCGCTCAGAGTCTTTGATACCCATCTTGGTGTGAAAGGTATGGAAAATGTTTGTGAACTCCGACATTGTCTGACTATTCTCTTGCCACAGTGTGGCCCATCTCATGTATTGGTCTTCATAGTTATCGACAAGGTAGTATTGTTCCTTGACCGCATCCACAAAAGAATCCCAAGTGGGCTCGGCCCCACATATTCTATATTCCTCTATGGATCTTTGCTCCAAGTAAGTTTCCCACCAATGTTTTACATGGGGGAGATCCTTGAGGAGTGCGAAGGTGATCTTTTCCCTGTTGATTTTGTTTTGAACAGAGAAATAACTTTCTAGCAAATTTAACCATTTTTCTAAGGCATCTGCATCTATCTAACTTTAAAATATGGGAATATCAAAATTAAATTGTACCTTGAAGGGAGAGGTTCCTCCAAAATGGTCGCTTGATGAAGATGTGTATGTTGTTATTGGTAGACGTTAAAGGATGTGTGCAAAATTCTCCATCATTTCGTCCCTCTGTCACGTGAGATCTTGCTCAAGAAACATGTTAATATAATCTTATTCTCCTTCATTTTTCTTTTTTGCTACCATAGAGCGTTTCTTGGGTGTGCGAGAGTGATTCTCCTCAAGAGAGAAGCTAAAATTGATATACTCAGACCTTTTCGGGGACATGCATTGAAAAACAATGATCAAGATCAGCCTGCTCTGATACCACTGATCCAGATTATTTTTGGAATGAAATGAAAGTAGAGATATAGCAATGAAATAATCATGAAAATTTCCAGAAACAAAGAGATACAACAATACATGATTTCTATTAATGAAAGAATTGTACAGAGACTGTAAAAATACAGAGTGCAAGACTCGCCGGAGATGTGAGATGTGGTGGAAACTTTATCTCTGAGAAGAGATGTGATGGATACATTCATTCACAAGAATATGATTACAGTGAGGCTATTAAGGCCTTTTTATGATAAAAATGAATTCCAAAACCCTAGACATCAAAAAATCTAACCCTAGGAGATGAAATGTCAAAAGTCATGTGGGCCCCGTTGGGGTAAGTTAGTACATTAACTTCCCGGGGTCGTAACTTTTGCATACAATCTTTGTTTTAGGTGCGTGATAGCTCGTTGGAAACTTCTTTTCAAGAACTATGCATTACGCCATCAAAATTTGACTACATCTACATTTCGACTCTGGCAAGCCAAGAAAACACTATTTAGAGCCCCAAAACGGCCCTAGAAGTATAGAAAGATGTACTGACATAAAATCTTCCAACATAATACATTTGGAATAGGCGGGTGACCACCAATATCCACCTCGATGTTGTGTAGGGCATTAGGACAACCCTATAAGTTAAGAACCCACAATTACAAAAAATTGTCATCATTATAGAGAAACGTGTTGAACTGAAAACAGTCAAGATGCAGAGCCACTTAGAATTTGGAACAGTTGGGTGGCCACCAATATCCACCTAGATCAATCCTCATGTGTTTTTAAAGAGGTGGTACTCCTCTTTGGCTTATGATATTCTTTGTAATTTTAGAATCCAGAATTAGATAGGACCCTAATATAGTCTAATATTTAATGCTCAAGAAAAATAAAAATACTAAAAAGGAAAAGAGTATTATAAAGGATAATTCTTGAGAAATGGACCAGGAATCTCGCACATCACACATTATATAAAATAAAAATATCCTCATATCCATCATAGTGAAAACAAAGATTTTGATCACATTAAAAATAAAACAAGATGGCCCATTCGCATGAGAGAAATTTTATAGAGTAATACTTATAGAGCTAAAAGTATGATTATGATAGACCAATTTCAAACACTTTATACTCAGGACTCAGAGTTATAAACTACAGTCAAAATTGATCCAGAATTAGTTCTATGGGATTTCTCAAAATAATAATAATGTATGTTACAATGCATTGAAATTAAAGGCATTTGTCCAAAGGACTGAGATTGGGGCTCCCTCGGACCATAAAGCAAATGCACAAGATTGTAGGAAATAGAAAGAAGAATGTGGGTGGATGTCGAACAACAATATATGGTAAAAAGACAAAAAGAAGTTTATCATGATTTGATTATACTTTTCTAGTTAAAGAAGAAGAATAAATGGATGAAAATTGATAAGGGAAGAAGTATGTGATTCGTATGGACTTACTATGATGGTATATATATATTTCATTTGTTTGATATTGTTTATTTTGTACCCTTTCTTGTTGTCATTTGATTACTGGTTGTAACTGCTTCTACTTGAATTTCTGAAATCTTGGCAATTGAGTTGTTTAACCATTCCTGAATATAATCCCTTAATGGGGCAATGGTCACTTCTTGTTTTAATTTAATATTAAACAACTCATTTTCAATTTCTCTAAGATAAATAGATAAATTTTGCAATGTATTCTCAATATCTTTTTTTTATT
This sequence comes from Picea mariana, assembly GCA_032191745.1. Classification (NCBI taxonomy): domain Eukaryota; kingdom Viridiplantae; phylum Streptophyta; class Pinopsida; order Pinales; family Pinaceae; genus Picea; species Picea mariana. Next base: position 4,270 of record JASDQU010213609.1, on the reverse strand, counting down.
TGTATACTTGAAAAGCCAACTGTCAATGTCATCATGTGTGAATTCAATCATATTATCAAACATTTTAGCTAATGCCCCTTTTAATTCTTCAAATTTCCCTTCGAAATGTTGTCAAGTCACGAGCATCGGATTTGAGATATACTTAGGGTCAGGGACGTCAACAATGGCTCCATAGATATCTAAATCAATAATTTTTTAGTATGCTTATTTCTTCCTTCTAGAAAAATCAGTTAATTGAGTTGACAGTCCCCTCAATACATTGATTCTTTCAATTCAATAGGACTTTAGTTGTTTGATGTGGCTTGGGGAAGGTAAATTTTATTTCTTTCTCATTTTCTCTGTCATTGTTGAAACCTTTATTGCAAACATCACAACTCCATTTGTATAAAAACCTTCATCATTTTTCAAGTCTGTATTCAAATATTCCCCGGTGTTTTGAATTCTCAAACCGAGAGAGATAAAGATTTTTTCCATATCACATAAATATAAAATAAATAACATTATTTTCTTAATATTATCTCAGACAAAATGTCGAGTAGCAATAATCAAATTCGAGATTCCCTTGACTCTAGCACTTGATTCCGGGGTTTATTGAAAAATTTTCTTCGGATGAATCATGACAACGAGGGAAGCCAAAATAGGTGGAGTCATGAGATTTGTAATACCCTTGTTTCCCCCAACTTGTAAATATACCTATAGTTTACTAAGAGACTGTGAGAAAACTAATTATGAGTGGATGTTGGAATTGATGAACCTTTTGTTATAGAAGGTAAAATATATATTTATGTTACTAAATATAATGGAAGATGTTGCATAACTGTTGAAGGGGTTTCCAATGTAGATCATGATGATGCATGAGAGAGATGGTGAGGGGAACCAATAATGGTTGAGATGACCCCTACCAGACTAGTACTATGTTGGATTGAAATTGTTCAGACCCAGAATAGTCCTGTAACCTAGAGAATTTAATTACCAATCAAGATGGTAGTTGGGAAGTCTTCCTCAAGAGTCAATGATGGTATGGGAAGAGTACCCATATGGAAACTTCCTCATTTGAAACACAAAATTGGGATTTGGACCCACAAAATCTTGTTGAGGAAGGAAAGAAAAGGAAGGAAAATCATGGGTAGAAGGGAGAGCATGTAGTGGAATGGGTCTGGTGACCATTTCTAAAGAGGGAGAGCATGTGCATCTCTCTGGTTACAAAGAGAACTGAAAAATGAATTTGTTTCTAGGTATAGGAACTGTCGGGCAACGTTTTATAAGAAGGTTGATAAGTGTGGTTGCAGAGAATATGAGTGATTGAGGAAGCACTCATTGCTGACCCACTCATTGTTGACCCCCTTTCTTGGTGGAGAAAAAAATGGTCTGCCAAGTTCCTATTGGAATAGGAGAGGATTCTCCATCTCTGGTTGTTGTTGAATAGAAGGAAGAATCTCTCTAAGGGCATCATGATCTAGCTAGGGGGTGTCTAGTGGTAAGCCATTCCAGGGGTTTTTTGTCTATGGTTGGGTGGAAAAGAGCATCCCTTTTAGCAATTGAACACTTTTTGGGTTCTAGATAAGTATATGTTTCCAAAATCCTCACCATCTTAATCTCATAGATACTTATAGACTGTTTTTTAGAGCAATATAAGTTCATTTTCCTGTTAAAAACACCTTGAAAATTTAGGCGTGAATGTGAAAACATTTCAATTGAATCCCATTTGACTTATCTCCTTACTTCTTGACTATCTGTGTGTTAAAATAATACTTCTAAGTGAGAACACTAATGTTGATTTATCATTACAGTCCATTTTTCATTATAATGGGGACAATTAAATAGTTAGAACTTCTACATGAAAAATCTGAAAGGAGAGAGAGATTTATTTTTGCATATTAGTGTTCTATTTTAGTTTGTCCTCAAGCCTTATTACAAAAAACTTAGAATATATCAAATTTGGTCTTGAACTTTAGGGAAACAACCCAAATATTTAAAAATGAAAAAATCATTATAAATAGGTAGTAAGGAAGAATAATTTGGAAATAAACATGACCCTTTCTACTTTAATCAAAATATAAAAGCCCTTTTGATGTCATTTGGGCATTAATAAAAGTTTATGCTAAAATTGTGTTAAATTCCTATAAATTTGGGAAGAATCCCCATAATTGTGGTGGGATGTAATTTTGGGTAGAAAAATTTACCGTGGAGGAAATTCTTTGCCATAAGACTAATTTCCTTAAATTTTGGGTAAGAAAAGTAAATCACAATAAAAGGAGAAAATCTACTCATGAGGAGAGAAAAATTAGAAATATGAATTTAATTCCAAAATGGAAAAATTTCAAATCATTTTATAAAGAGTGGGAAATTGTATTTCTTTTCCTTTATTTTCTTGTAAGAGAAAATAATTCCATTTAAAATTTTCAAGTAATAAAACCCTGCAAGACTATATATATATATATATATAATTCCTTCTGGAAAATGGAGGTTAATGTTACTAGATAATAAAAGGCCCGAGACCAAAATAAAATATAGTTTAATGTTATTATAATGTCAAAGCACACCAATAAATGACCCATGATTAAATGCCTTAAACATCTCGTTGTCTTCGAGGCTTTGAAAGTTTGGGCTTCGGGGCTTCTAGATGTTTGGAGTGATGTAACACACGAGATAAAATGGTTGAAGTTCCAAACATACCTCTTTCTTTCCTGTGTTTTCATATACATTTAATTATTAATTACGTTATTTTATTTTCAACATAATTAAATTAATGTAATTGAATATGATAAACATTTAATGAGGTTTGTTATATTATAATCTAATATAATGTATCATATTTATACCACGACATAATACAAGTGGGACCCCTTCAAGACTTCGAGACTTCATGGCTCCGAGAAGGTTTGAGAATGGAGAGTGTGTTGAAGAGCCAAAGGAGTTGACCCTGAGAGTTTTCTCTCGTCCCAATATTTAATATAATATTGGGGATTGGACCCCTTCAGAACTTTGGGAACATTAAATATAATTAATTGGATTATATTATATTTAATGTAATTAATTGTAATAAGCATTTAATGTAATTCATTTATTTTTTTCATGTGGTTCACCACACCGGATATCAGAATCCACAAGAGAACATAGGGAGGGTGGGTATTTTCAAAACATCCCATCTAAGGGCATAACATGTCACTTACAAGGAATTGAATCTGGTTGGGGAGGGTAACACTCATTCCTCCCACCCATCCAAGCTACATCCAATGGACAAAAGGTATGTGGGCTTGGCCCGGTTAAGCTTTGTTCCGCAACTAGACCATGTCCTTGCCCGGGTTCGAGCACAAGACCTAACCTTCGTTGCAAGAACGACTTGACCATCCAGCCGCCTCTACCAACCTTATTTAATGTAATTCATTATATTGTAATCTAATCTAATTATATTATATTTTCATTACAATGTAATATAAGTGGGACCCACTTTGAAACTTCGTCGTTTGGGAATTCTAAGTATGTGCATAAGATGATGGAGATTAAATACGCCGAAGTCTGGACATTTACATAGTACTTGCTATTATTGACCTTAAGTACAAGTTAAAATATTTAATTATATTATAATATAATTTATTATGATTATATCATAATATAATTAATTAAAAAACAAATTATTAATATTATTTGATTATGAGTTAATGTGACGGGGATTTAATGTAATAATTAACACTAATCCATCCCGAAATGTTGGATTTCCAAGGAAAAAGGGGAGTAATACTTGGTTTAACTGGACCAATAATTTAGGCCAAGTAAAAACAAAATTTACGGGGTTAATTAATTTTAATGAAGATTAATGATTCTTAATAGGGATTAAATAAATGATTAATAAATAAAGAGCGGTAATTTATTATGATAATGATTAATTAATTTAATAAGCCTATAATAGCTAGACAAGTTCCAACCTCTGGTTGGGTGAGTCCTTGTATTCTATGATGATATGGCATGTCGGAGAAAACCCACGTGTCAACGTGGGACTGGATGTGAAATAAGTGTGGGACCATCGTCGAGCATAGGCTATGTGTTAAGAGTGAACAAACCTAAATCGTTAGACTCGAGGGTGGACATGTCTCCACCATAGATTTTGGATCGAAAAAGTCCTCCAGACTTTAGAACTTCGAGAGGTTTTGGGGTTGTATGAAACTAATAGAGGGTCAAAGGCCCGAAGCTATGAAAGATCAGTAATGACCTTCCGTATAACCCCACGTCCGGTGACCAATGTTAGGATATTTAGACACTTAGGAGTTAG
>JASDQU010213607.1:5624-18461 GCA_032191745.1 Picea mariana | reverse complement strand
AGACCCCAGGTTTGGGTAATGGACCGAAGTTTGTTTGATGGGTAACGGTATGAGTTATGATATATTTTCAGATAATACTATTCTATATGGATAGTACATGCCATGCTATTTTTAGTGGTATGTATAACGTCACATAACTCCTCACGGTTTGAGAGTTATGGCCTTAGGAAGTTGGAGGACCCTCATATTTCATCTAGAAGCCCCAAAAGGTCAAAGTAATCAAAGTGGTATAAGAGATTTTAAAAGGTAAATAATAAAGTAAAGTGATAAGTGTATTATAATTCAAAGTAAATACAAAATAAATTGTTTCAATAATAATTTTAATGAAGAAATTAGAAGTGGAACCAACCCTAAAATAAGGAAAGTGGGGCCAAGTGACCTAGAAGATGTTTTTAAAGAAGCTACTTGGAGTGTATAAATAAGAGGCAAGGCTCTCTCATTTGAATCACACTTGAAAATATTGAATATATATAGGTGTATAAGGTTTAAAAATGATATCTAAGCCGAAATTCTGAGGAAAGTGAAGAAAAGAAGGCCGAAATGCAAGGAAGGATAAATTCTTTTGATGGTGCTTTTTAAGGTATGTTATTTTCAGGTCATCTCACAATTTTCACTATAGCATTTTTTCTATAATGATTCAGATCCTAAAATTGCTATGAAAGTGAGAAAACATATCCAAGTATCTGTGGTTAAAAATTCATCTTGTGGGTCGTTGTATTTTGGGAGTTACACTCTGTGGAAAATAGGGTTTGTGGCCAATCCTGAAACTAGTCAAAATTATGTGTTTCGCGTAAAAACGTCATAACTTCTTCATAAAAGATCCAAATTCAGTGAGAAAAAATGCGTTGGTTAGGGTAAAATCTTTAGTATTCTTTACAATAGTTTCATATCATTTCATCAAATATTTTGTGCGGGGAACGCTCTACAAGGTTGCTCTCTAGAATAAGACAGAATTCAGAAAGGTATGTCACTTTTGCTATAACTCCTTTTATGAGAGGTTCCAAGTAGTGCCACTTGGAGGAATTGCATAAAGCACATTGAATAAAATTTTATATCAGTTTAAGATATTTATACATTACAGGTTCAAATTTATGATTACTTCAAGTTAGGGTTGTTGACTAATCCAAAACTAGGCATGTGAAACTGAAGAAAAGTTTGATGAAAATGCTAGTCTCTTGTTTTTAAAAGTTAAGGAAGGTTTGCAGGAATGTGATCATATACACCAGGTCTATTACAGAGCTACAAATCAGATTTGGATGATGAAATTGATGAGGGATTTTGGATGAGGTACATGTTGAGTACATGGCTGAAACAAGTAGTTGATGAGTTGACGCACATACATGAGGTGTATAGTTGATGATGTTGGTACATATTGATGAGTCATAGTTGATGAGTAGTTGACACATGATTGGTACACACTTGGTTATGGTATAGGTTGGTGCATGGTTTATGCACTTGCTTAAGGTACAGGTTGATTACAGGTTGGTGCATGGTTGATGCACTTGTTTATGGGACATGTTGATTACAGGTTGGTGCATGGTTGATGCTCTTGTTTATGGTACAGGTTGATTACAGATTGAGCTACAAGTTGATGCATGGTTCAAATTTATTGGTACAATTTTACAACGATATATCTCACAGTGATAGTGTGATAGTGGTTCCATCATTCTACTTCTACTTCAGGGTGGCAGGATGGGGCAAGGACAGGTGGTTGTAGCCACCTTTCGATTGTAGCCGAAGAACAATGGGGGTTGTAGCCTCCTTCTGGTTGTAGACAGAGATTTGGGGAGTTGGAGCTTCCCTCAAGTTGTAGCCTGAGAAACTAGGAGGTTGGAGCCTCCTTCCAGTTGTAGCTGGAAAACAAAGGAAGTTGGTGCTTCCAATGAATGTAATTCTTTAAGACATATAAGAAAAAGCATTCTGTGGTTTTCTCCCGATTTGGGTTTCCACGTAAAACATTGGTGTATTGTTCATGTGTGTGATTGTTTATTTATTACTGCTCATTATTGGATAATAATTCTACATTGATATAACATTTGAAGAAAAAGGATTATAATTACATTATTGTTGATTCACCCTCCCTCTCAGTAATCCAAAAACACCTTTGCGGTGACTTTGTTGTGACTTTGCGGTGACTTTTCTATGAATTTATTCCTTCATCGAAATCTCATCTTACTTCACAATTATGAAATCATCCTAGCCTTTGGGGAAACGATATCATTCTTGGGATGTGAAGCGATATCCATCCTGTGTATTAGAGAACCCACTTTTAGATTCTGCATTGATGACAAATAATTTAGCAAATTTGTTTTGACAACTAACTACTTGCTCCGACGTTCTTACCCTCGAGTTTCTTTTCTTTTTCTGAGAGCATTAATAATTGGCATTATGGTTCAGGACAACTTCCCTCTATTTTTAACTAGCAATGATAATTATGGTTTTAGGACATCGTCTAACAATGGCATCAAGTGCATTGAATGGCTATGAACGACATTAAAATATGATCAAGAATATAGCAATTAAATCTCATTAGATGAATTGGGCTGAAAAACTCACTGAATGTATATGGCATTAATTCGCATTGCATGTATATCGACTTTTCTAGTAATGTGTAGCTGGAATTAATTGGCATTTATAGCTTGTAATGTACAACTTGTCTTGTTGTTAATGTGATATACAATTGTTAATTGTTGAGTTAGATTATATTAACGATAGATTGAATTGTTATTGTTGTCTAAATTGTCCTTTAGACTTGCAAATTAGATTGCACTTGACGTTTATTTAGCCTTGCACATTATTGACTAGTAGTCATCTAGACTTGCTAATTTAGATATGAGATTAAGCTAATTCGATATATAGTTATTGTTAATTTGGTAAATTAGAATCTCTAAATTAAATTTTATTTCATGTTAAGTCTGGTTGTAAATCAATGACTAATTGTATTTGGACTGGTTAATTTAGATATGTTTTTAGTGCTATATTAGGTGGTAAATATTGTCCAGTTTAGACTTGATAAAAGAGTTGGGTTGTTGACAAAGTCATGTTGGGGCTTGTGTCCTCCCTTGTTGTCATCTACTAGTGTCTCGTAGACCTCTTGATTGGTGTTGGGCATGGTTTTCTTATTGGTATTTGACCCCTAGCATGTCGGATTTATCTAGAGTCCTCGGTCGAGATAGGATGTGTTGTGATGCAGGAGCATCATAAGTAGCCAGTCAAGCAAGCAACGTAAAAGCAGGAGACAACTGGAAAAACACTAGCACACATTTTGAAGTGTTTTGAGATTAATGAATGGAAATTTATGTCATAGCTAAGGGACACATACTTACATTTATATCTAGATACTGTAAACAGATCTTGAGGATTGCTCTCATCTATAGTATGTAGAGGCATTTATGCGTAATGAATGCAAGTAGGTAGATTTAATTTAATAGATTAGACAGTTTAGAAGAGTCGGAGGGAAAATGGATATAGAGACGCTCACCCTTGTATCATTCTAATTTTTGGGATGATTATTCATAATTCATAAGTTGTAGAGATGAAGCAGAGATCTATAGAGAAGAACCCATGTATAGGAGCACTTGAGTTAATATATGAATCATTGACTCAACTTTCATGGTGTTATGATGTTTTCTATTGACATTTGTTGAATGGTATGTTTACCGTTGATTTGTTTCTCTGTTATGCATTTGTTTCAATGCTTCATTGTGTGTATGATTTCATGTTGAATGTATGATGTCTGAGAGAGGAGAAGAATGAGTTTCAATTGTTTGTCTTCTTGAGAATTCCTACAAGAAGTGCACTGAACGTCCACAAGGTGTGCGTTGACGAGGGTTTGAGTTTTATCTCAGAAATCTCAGGAGAGATACCGTTGTTCTCATACCAGCTAAAGTGCAGGTGAAGCAAAGAGCCGTGCAAGGTGTGCATAGGCCAATTGAAGCCTTGGATTTTATAAATCTAGAAAGAAGATTGACAGATTTATGTTGCAAAGAGTGCACAGGGTCAGAGACTCAAATAACCAGGGGTTATTTGAAGATTTGTTGCAAGGAGTGCAAGCAGGAATCCTTTTGGGAAGATTGAGTTTACAAGTGAAATCTTAGGAAGTATAACACCTTTGAAGTGCTCAAAGGGATACAGAGATCGAAATCGTCTCATAGAAGTCAAGTTTAGGGGGGAGAACACCGATTCGTTTGGGGCATGAGTCATTGAGGAGTGCATCTGGTGGTTAGAATTCTCCGAGGAGAACTCACGAATCCGCGAGGACCGTAGGATCCAAAGGAGTTGTAAGGTGGTTAGGAATTTGAAGAACCCACCACCCTGATATCAAGAATGAACATGGACCATTGATCATGGTCTGTTGAGCTGTCAGATCATTTCGGGGATTCAAGATTCGCAAGTTTAGAGTGTAGGCCAGAATCCTTGGTCACGCAAATTCCCGGATCGTGAAAAGGATTATCAGGTGTGGAATTTTGGAATTTTGGTAATTAGGGGTTCACCATACTGAAAATTCTGATGACAAGGAACCGAGACTCTTTTCATTGAAAATCTCGAAGTCGCGAAACGTGGCATGCCTTGTGTGTGGGATTTCAGAATTTCGTCTTTCCAGAGTCTGGGAAATAGAGGAGGCTGTGGTTTTGGAATTGAGATTTTCAAACTCCCGGTTCGCGAGATCCTAAAGAGGGAAAGGAAAATTCTAGAAAAGTCGAGGGACAATCGCATTGGGCACCAATCGGATTTCGAGGTTTCGAGACACAAGAAGTGGAGTTTCTTCGTCAACACAACTCCCGAAATCGTGAAGAGAGAACCGATGAAAAGGTGGGTCCCAAATATCAGTCAGAGGATACTTGTGGAAAAAGTCAAAGGAGGGGTCAAGCTTCGGAAAAAATCCTGAAAGGAAATCGATCTCACATTCCATGGGATGTTGAGCCCATTTCGACATTCCAGAATTTTGGAGTTTGGAGAATCATAAGGGAAGAGGAACAACTGTTGGATTTTCGCTCAAAGTCCCAAAAGCCGAAACTAGTGGGTAAGAGGTGGCATGTGTTTGGCACATTGAAGGAGTCAACCTTCACTGAAAATTGGCATTTCAGCATTTTCCAAGAGTTTTGGAAAGACATCGGGACTCTGCAACTCTCGAAACCTGAAGACATTTGTGGCTTAAACAAAGGGCTTGATTAACCCTTGGCATGGTTTTAGTGATGATCCTACATGGATCTCAGCCCGAGGGTAGGGGTTCTTCGTCAAAGTGGTATCAGAGCACATAACAAATTATTTTCTTTCTATAGTAGAGAGAAAAGAGGAAAAAATTTTAGCCATGTCGTCGAGAAGAAGAGATAGGCCAATGCTTGATCCAGTAGTGGAAAGAGAAATGCATGAATTACATGCCAGACTTGATGCTATGGAGACATCACAGAGGCACACAGTTGACGCTAGGGATATCAGTGAGGCTGAAAGTGAAAATGAAGTTGGAAACGAAGGAGAAGAAGCTGTAGTCGAAGATGCTGCAGATGAATGCCTATTCAGGGTTGTTGTAAGGATTGGTGCCAGAGAAAAAATGGGCATTCCAGTGTATGAAGCCAACTTGGATTTTTAAGAGCTTCTAGACTGGATTAGATCTCTAGAAAAATACTTCAACTATGAGGATGTCGAGGAAGATAAAAAAGTCCAACATTTCATTACTAGACTTAAAGGGAATGCATCACTGTGCTAGGATGAACTGCAGGCTGACAGACGCTGCAAGGGCAAGAAAAATATCAAAAGCTGGGATAGAATGGTTGCAAATATGAAAGCCAAATTTATACCCAGTGATTATCAAATCACTTTGTTTCGGAGGATGTAGAATTTGAGACAAAAGCTGATGTCAATGAAGGAATACACTGAAGAATTCTACAAGATAAACATCAGAGCAGGTCATCAGGAAAGCGATGATGAAAAAGTTGGTAGGTGCATGAATGGTCTGCGATATGACATTCAAGATGAGATGTGCATGATGACCATTCAAACTGTGGAAGATGTTTATCAGATAGCTCTGAAATATGAAGAGAAGTTGAGCCGAAAGCAAGGTCAAAGAGGCCAAGGTAGAAATCAAGCCAAAGGCAAAACAATTGCCCAAGACAGAACTTAGAGACCTAAAGAAGAGGGAAAGAAACCTCAAACTCAACCTGAGAGAGGAGGAAGCTCACAAGGAAGGCAATATGTTGATATGAATACTTTTACTTGAGCTAGAGGAAGAGGAAGAGGCAGAGGAGGTGAAGTGAAATGCTTCGTCTATGGAAAAATAGGACATAAATCCTATGAGTGTCCAGATAATAAGAAAGATGGTGGTGAAACTCACATTGCTGAAGCTCAAGGATGGAATGTTGAGGCAAAATATGTTGAGAGCTAAAGATCTTTGATGATGAGGAAAGATCTCTTGAAGCGAGAGAAAGAAGCAGAGAACCCATCCCAAAGAAATAGTCTGTTTTGGACTGCTTGCAAAACTAAGGATAGGGTATGCAAGTTCATAGTGGACAGTGGTAGCATAGACAATCTCGTATCTACAGAGATGGTAGAAAAGCTGGAGTTGGAGACTGTTGTACATCCAAGCCCATACAGATTTTCATGGCTACAAAAATGACATCAGGTAAATGTCACTAAACAATGTTTAGTTGAATTTAAAATAAGAGATGTCATTCCCATGGATGTTTGTCATCTATTTTTGGGTAGACCATGGAAATATGATAGAAATGTGGTTCATGATGGGAGAAAGAACACATACACCTTGAAAAAAATTGGTAGCACTCACATGTTGTTGTTAATTAAAGATAAAGAGGTGAAAATAGAGATGAGCAACATTGTACTTCTCATGAGTGGGAAGGAACTTCTTGATGAGGTTAAGAAGAAGGAATACACACTATTTATTGTGGTTAGGAAGCCCATAATTATTTAGACCAATATGAGGATAGATGATTTACCAGAAGAAATCTAGGAGTTGTTGGGAGAGTTTGTTGATATAGTAGTGGACGAACTACCTTGTTCGTTGCCATCTATCAGGAGTATAAGTCATCATATCGACCTTATACATGGAGCTAGATTACCGAACAAAGAAGAATATCGGTTGACACCGTAGGAAAATGAAGAAGTTAAGAGACAGGTCCATAACTTAATGGACATAGGATTGATTCGAGAAAGCTTGAGTCCATGCGTTGTTCCGACAATGCTCAGCCCAAAGAAAGATGGAGGCTAGAGAATGTGTACAGACTCAAGGGAAATCAATAAGATTACCATCAGATACATATTTCCGTTGCCAAGGATGGACGACTTGATGTATTTCTTGAGTGGAGCAAATTGTTTTTCAAAGATTGATTTGAAAACCAGATATCATCAAATTTGAATGAGAGAAGGTGATGAATGGAAGACAACATTGAAGATGAATGAGGGGCTGTATGAATGGATTGTAATGCCATTTGGATTAACTAATGTGCCCATTAATTTCATGAGTTTGATGAACGAAGTCCTGAAGGATTTCATAGGGAAATTCGTCATTGTATATCTTCATGATATATTAATTTTTAGCAAAACTGAAGCAAAGCAGTTAAAGCACCTAGCTGCAATAATGAAAATATTACAGCAAGACAAATTGCTGATTAATATGAAGAAATTGTCATTTATGAGGACATAACTCATTTATTTTGGTTTTTTTATCTCTGCAAATGAATTAAAAATGGATCCAGAAAAGATAAAGGCGATTAAGAATTGGCCATCACCAAAGAGCGTGTTTGAACTACGAAGCTTCCATGGTTTGGCTAGCTTCTATAGGAAATTCATCTGAAACTTCAATGAAATTAGTGCACTGATGATGGATATGGTGAAGAAAAGACATAAATCGTTTCACTGGACAGAGGAAGCAGAGAAGAGTTTCAATTTTCTAAAGAAGAATATCACTGAGCAACCAATTCTGGTCTTCCCAGATTTTATCAAGACATTCCAAGTCAGGTGTGATGCGAGTGGATTTGCAATTGGAGTAGTCTTGTGCCAAGACAATAGGATGATCATGTACTTCAGTGAAAAACTGAATGAAGTGAAGATTAAGTACTCCACATATGAAAAGGAATTCTATGTAGTCATACAAGCATTGAAGAAGTGGAGACACTATTTGGTTCCTAAGGAGTTTTCTTTGTACAACGATAATCATACTTTGCAATTTGTGACTCGACAGGAGAAGTTGAACCAAAAACATGCTAAATGGGTGGAATACATGCAAAATTTTACTTTTGTGACTAAGCATATTTCTAGAACTGCTAACAAACTTGCTGATGCTTTGAGCATGAAATGTTTTTTTATGCAGGAATTCAGAGTCAAGACTTTGGGTTTTTATAACCTCAAAGAAATGTACAGGGATGGCCCAGATTTTAAAGAGGCATATGAGGCATCTGAGAATCCAATTCTCAGGGACATAAGTCAGTGGACTGAATACATGATCCAGGATGGATTATTGTTCAGGGGAAATCGACTATGTATTCTGAAATGCTCCATGAGGGAGAATCCAATGAAGGAAAAACACAGTGGAGGATTGGCCAGACATTTCAGTCATGACAAGATGTTCTCAAATTTGAATGGCTCATATTTTTTGCTAGGGATGAGGAAAGATGTTAGGAAATTTGTGGACAAGTGAAAAATTTGTTTGTACACGAAAGGAAAAAGACAAAATACAGGGTTATACCAACCATTGCCCATACCTGAAAGGTCGTGGGATGTAGTGAGCATGGATTTCATATTGGGACTGCCAAGGAAATAGAGAGGATATGATTTGATCTTTGTGGTAGTCGACAGATTTTCAAAAATGGCACATTTCATACCATGCCAGAAAACCAGTGACACAACTCATATTGTAAACCTATTTTTCAAGGAAGTCATCAAACTTCACAGCTTGCCAAAGAGTATCGTTTCTGATTGAGATACTAAGTTCGTAGGGCATTTCTAGAGGACCTTATGGAAGAAGTTGGGGACAAGTTTGTCTTTTATCTCCGCATATCATCCTCAGATGGATGAACAGACAGAGGTTGTGAATAGGAGCTTGGGATATTTGTTAAGAAGCTTAGTGGCTAAACATCACATTCAATGGGATCACATTCTGCTAAAAGCAGAATTCTCTTACAATGATTCACTCAATAGAAGCACAGGGCAAAGTCCATTCCAGATTGTATACAAAATGCAGCCAAGGGGAGTTTCTAAATTGAAAGATGAAAAACAAAATGAATTTAGGAGTGCTAGTGCAGAGGACTTTGCAGAAGGAATGAAGGAGCTTCACAACTAAATAAAAGACCGATTGCAAAGTTCAAGTCAAGAATACAACCGGAGAGTAGATCAACACAGGCAAGAACTTCAATTTGAAGTTGGTGATTTGATTCTTGCGCATTTGAGGAAGGAGAGGTTCCCAAGGGGAACGTATAATAAGTTGAAGATGAAAAATATTGGACCATGCAAGGTCATAAGGAAATTTTGGGCAAACACATATGAGATTGAATTACCCGATGGGGTCGGAATCTCACCGATATTCAATGCTGTGGATTTGTACCCTTACATAGCTGAAGAAGTAGGAACATAGGAGGAACATAAAGAAATTCAATGGACAAAACAAATGCCTATAGCTGACAAGCAACAGATGGAAGGCATAATTGACAAAAGGATTAGGAAAAAGACTAGGAGGAAAGAGTATCTTGAATAATTGGTCAAATGGAAGGGACATCCAGTTGAAGATGCCAGTTGGAAGGATGAAGCAGCAATTCATAGGCATGGACAAACTGTGCAAGATCTCATGAACAAGAGTTCATGAAAATATTCAAGCGAGGGAGTATGATGTAAGAGCATCGTAAGAAGCTAGCCAAGCAAGCAACGTAGAAGTGACATACAGCTGGAAAAGCACCAAGGCACATTTTGAAGTGTTTTGAGATTAATGAATGGACATTTATGTAATAGCTAAGGGAAGAATACTTACATTTATATCTAGATATTGTAAACAGATCTTGAGCATTGATCTCATCTGTAGCATTTAGAGGCATTTATGTGTAATGAATGCAAGTAGGTAGATTTAATTTAATAGATTAGACAGTTTAGAAGCGTAGGAGGGAAAATGGATATAGACACCCTCACCCTTGTATCATTGTAATTTTTGGGTTGATTATTCAGAAATCATAAGCTGTAGAGCTGAAGCAGAGAGCTATAGAGAAGAACCCATGTACAGGAGCACTTGAGTTAATATATGAAGCTTTGACTCAACTTTCATGGTCTTATGATGCTTACTATTGTCATTTTTTGAATGGTATGTTTACAGTTGATTTGTTTCTCTGTTATGCATTTGTTTCAATGTTTCATTGTGTGTATGATTTCATATTGAATGTATGAAGTCTCGGAGAGGAGAAGAATGAGTTTCAATTGTTTCTCTTCCTTATAAATCTTGCAAGGACTGCAGTGAACATCCGCAAGGTGTGCGTTGACGAGGGTCTGAGTTTTATCTCAGAAATTTCATGAGAGATACCATTGTTCTCATACCATCTAAAGTGCAAGTGAAGCATAGAGTTGTGCAAGGTGTGCGCAAGCCAATTGAAGCCTTGGATTTTATAAATCTAGAAAGAAAATTGAGAGATTTATGTTGCAAAGAGCGCATAGGGTTAGAGACTCAAATAACCATGGGTTATTTGAATAATTTTCGCAAGGAGTGCGAGCAAGGATCCTTTTGGGAACCTTGAGTTTACAAGTGAAAGCTCGGGAAGGATAACACCTTTGAAGTACTCAAAGGGAGACGAAGATCGAAATCATCTCATAGAAGTCAATTTCAAGAGGGAGAACATCAAGTCGTTTGGGGAAGAGGTCATTGAGGAGTGCATATAGTGGTCAAAATTCTCCGAGGAGAACTCGCGAAGTCATGAGAACTGTAGGATCCAGAGGAGCCGTAAGGTGGTTAGGAGTTGGACGAACCCACCACCCTGATATCAAGAATCAACGTGGACCATTGATCGTGGTCTGGTGAGCCATCATATCATTTCAGGGATTCAGGATTCGCAGATTAGTGTACATTCCAAAATCCTTGGTCACGCAAATTCCCTGACCGCGAAAAGGATTATCAGGTGTGGAATTTCAGAATTTCGGTAATTCAGGGTTCGACATACCGGAAACTCCGATGACAAGGAACCAGGACACTTTGCATTGAAAATCTCGAAGTCATGAATGTGGCGTGCCTTTGATGTGGGATTTTGGCATTTCAGCTTTCTAGAGTTTGGGAAGTAGAGGAGGTTGTGGTTTTGGAGTCGAGAGTTTCAAACTCCCGGTTCACGAAATCCCGAAGAGGGAAAGGAAAATTCACGAAAATTCGAGGGACAATTACGTTGGACACCAATCGGAATGAGGAGTTCCAGGACTCAAGAAGTGGAGTTGTTTCGTCAACAGAACTCTCAAAATCGTGAAGAGAGAAATACTGAAAAGGTGGGTCCCAAGTATCAGTCAGAGGATACGTGCAGAGGAAGTCAAAGGAGGGGTCAAGCTTCAGCGAAAATCCCGAAAGGACATCGATATCGCATTCCATGGGACATTGAGCCTATTTCAGCATTCCAAAATTTCAGAGTTCGGGGAATCATAAGGGAAGAGGAATGACTTTTGGCATGTGTTCGGTGCATTGAAGGAGTCAACCTTCATTGAAAATTGGCATTTCAGCATTTGCCAAGAGCTATGGAAATACATCAGGACTCTGGAACTTCTGAAACAAGAAGTCCTTTGTGGCTTAAACAAAGGGTTTGATTAACCCTTGGTGTGGTTTTAGTGACGATCCTGCGTGGATCTCGGCCCAAGAGCAGGGGGTCTGCATCATGTTGTACCAAGGTTATTAATGCGTCTATCACCTGGGGACGGCATGATTCCTAATGAGGGGATGATGGTGCATCCTATTGGATAGTGGAAAATGAGAACTTGATTGGAGTCGGTGCCTCTGTGTGAGTGTTGTCAAGCATTGTAAGTTACTTTTGAAGCATGGGTGGAACGTCTTCATGCGTTTGGATCTTGTGCCTTGAGGTTCTAGTCTTGTTCATCTTTGGTCATTGTGTCGGGAGGGGGATGTGGTCCCTTAGCTTGTAGGATTGTCTTGTTGCGTCGAGTGGGTAGTCATTCCTCCATATTGTTCTATGCATTTTTGCCGAGTTGCCCTTGTACTAGTGCATGGAGTCATAGTCGTCAGTGGTGTAGCTAGTTGTTGTCGTCGTCACCTTATTTCCTCTTAACCCAAGAAAAAACATAAAATCTTTGCACTTCTTCTTCGCACGTAATCGTAACGATGGGGTTGTTACAAATATCACTCGGTATCCAACTTATTATAAGACCTTTGTGCCATGCAAAGCCACAACAGTTCCAAAAAAGGATCTTGAGTGTCTCAAATTCCTATTTATTATTATCCTTCTGGTCTATATCCCTAACAATAGCTTTTTGATTTCTCATTATTGCCCATTTTCCTTCTTTCCTTGCTTATTTTACCTTTTCAACTTCCTTCCTTAATTTAGCTTGGTCTTCGGGATTGAGGTATTCATTTATAAATATCCGTGACTCTTTTAAACTCAAATATTTACTAAATATGCTATATTTATGGTCATTACAACTTACTTTGACATGGATCAATCTATCTTTGTGATCAATTATTTTTCCGAGCCTCTGCTTCTATGAGGTAAGTTGTATCAATTTTTGTTTTATTATTTAATTCTTCTTTTACTATTGCTAGAGTATCCTCCTCTTGTTGTTATTTTATACCAAAAATTATGAGGTTAAAGGCTCTTCTGTTACGCTCATGATCAAGTTCCATTAACTTATTCATTTCCTCTT
>JASDQU010213605.1:18561-31854 GCA_032191745.1 Picea mariana | reverse complement strand
CGCTTAACAAAATTATTTAAATTCGTTAAAAGATGAAGAGACCCTATGGAGGCTAAAGTCTCGAAGCTTGTGGTTGTAGGCTAGGGATAAAAATA
This sequence comes from Picea mariana, assembly GCA_032191745.1. Classification (NCBI taxonomy): domain Eukaryota; kingdom Viridiplantae; phylum Streptophyta; class Pinopsida; order Pinales; family Pinaceae; genus Picea; species Picea mariana. The sequence goes on along the minus strand of JASDQU010213605.1, from coordinate 31,759 downwards.
CTTTTTTTTTTCATAAGCAGACCAAAGCTAGGCAATGGTGTAACAAGGTGGATGAAATAAAGACATCATCTGGAGAAGTAGTAAGTTCCTTTGAGGATATTAAAAAGATGGCTTCTTCCCACTTCGGCAAGTTATACTCAGCATAAAGTGAATTGGATGAGGGATTATGTGAAAAATTCTTATCCCATATCCCTAGGAAAATAAAAGAGGAAGACAATTCGGAATTGAACAATTCGATGTCAGAAGAGGAGATTTTCACATCTATCAAATCAATTCAATATGGACAAGGATTTCAGGCTGGATGGTTTTACCATTCATTTTTATAAAATATGTTGGTCCATAATTAAGTTCGACTTCAAAAGGATGATTCAATATGTTCATAAATCCTCTCGTATGGGGGGAGCCACAAACTCCATGTTTCTTGCTCTACTTTCAAAAGACAAGAGAGCTACAACATTCGATCTATTCCACCCCATTTCCCTTTGCAATGTCTCTTACAAAATAATGGTGAAGATCATTGCGAACAAACTAAAACCTTTCCTAAATTCTATGATCCTCCCCAATCAAGGGGGTTTTGTGGCAAATAGGCAAACTTGGGATAACATTATTCTAGTTCAAGAGGCCATCCACTCTCGCTTAAGCCAAGGGGAAAAGGGAATGGTTATTAAAATTGACATGGCAAATGCTTTTGACAGGGTAAAGCATAATTTTCTCAAGGCGGTGTTGGAAAAATTTGACTTCAATCAGGCTTTCATTTCTTGGGTTGGTGCTTGTTTCACTAACCCTTGGATATCTCCCTTGATTAATGGCAGGCTTGCTCCTTTCTTCAAAGTTACTCGAGGATTAAGGTATGGATTCCCCCTTTCGCCCCTGTTATATGTGCTTATGGCGGAAGCTCTCAATAGAAGGCTAGAATGGGAGAGAAGAACATGTGAAATCTTTGGTTTGTGCATTGCCATAGGTGTTAAAAGAATCAATCACTCGCAATTCATTGATGACACTTTGATTATGGGGGGAGCCTCCAAAACCATAGCCAGGAGATTCAAATTGGTCTTGGATCAATTCACATAGATTTATGGAGTGTTAATAAATAAGAATAAGAGCCAAATTTATGCATGGAATATAAATGTCCATACTCTTTTAGGAATTTCCCATATTCTACAATTTTTTATCTCCAATGATTGGAAATATTTTAAATATTTGGGAATGTCGGTTTGCCTGAAATATCTTCTAGGAGAATCCTGGCATATTATTCTGCAGAAAATAAAAGAGAAATTTGAAATATGGGGAGCTTATTGGCTGAAACCAACAAGTCGTTTGGTGCTCATTAAATCAGTTATGTCATCCTTAGCCATTTATCAATTTTCATCTCTTTTGGAACCCATGGGAATTAAAAAATCTCTAGCCCGGGCCATAAGAAAATTCCTATGGCTAGGAGATAAATCCAATTCCAAAAGATTCCACTTACTGAAGTGGAATCTGGTAAGATATCTAAAGGATCATGGGGTACTTGGGGTAAGAGATCACGAATTAGTAAATATTGCTCTTGGTACCAAATTATTATGGAGAATGGTGACGAGCAAAAATGAATGGTGGAAAAAATATTTGGTATAGAAATACTTTGAAGGAGATAGGCATAGATGCCTAGATGCCTAGATGCCCCTCTAATTAGACAGGTTGGTTCTCCTATTTGGACTTTTCTATGGGAATCCCATTCTCTTCTCATGCCTTCTCTCTATTGGGTTCCAGGAAATGGAAAGCTCCTTAACATCTGGCATGTGCTATTATGGGATCCCGCCCTCTTTTCCAAGATACTTGTCTTAATGATATTCGCCATTAGATGTTTTCTCAGCATAATCTAAATTTATTTGATATCTTTGTTTGGAATTCTAATGGTGTTTGGAAATAATCGAACTTAAGTCAAGTTCTTCCTCACATTAATCATAAAGCCAAGCTTCTTCTTTATTCCCTTAAAGGGGTTGCACATGTTCATTTGTAGATGGAATATCATAGAAGCTGGGGAGTAGCTAGATACTCAGTCAAGGAAAGATATAAGATTTTGGTAATGCAATCCAACCCCCCAGAAAAATCCTTCTTATGGAAGAATATTTGAAATAATATTTTTGTTGGATCCTAGCTCAAGGTAAGCTTCACACGGGAGAAAATATGTCTAACTGAGGGTTTATGGGAAGGTAAGCTTCTCACGGGAGAAAATATGTCTAACTGAGGGTTTATGGGACCATTATGTTGTGCACTTTGTGAAAAAACTCTGGAGACCTCTCAACATCTATTTCTGGAGTGTGGATTCTCTAAGAAGATCTGGAAAATAGTATATGAAGAATTGTGGTATAAAATTGCATGGCCAACAAATTGCAAAACTCTTTTGGGTAAGTGGGGAAATCATTATTGGGGATCCCTTCATAGGAAATCTTTGTTTCAAAGAGTGTGGTAGGCCTCCCCTAAATATGTGTTTTGGCAAATTTGGCTTGCCAGGAATAGAATTATTTTCAAAATAAGCGCACTTACCCAAGCTCGGAACATTAGAATCTGGAATCAACAAAGGAATTATGGCTTACTCGGATAAACATATCCTGCATAGACCAAGTAAAAAACTATCAGATATCAAGCTGGAAGCTTCATTCCCCTTATTTAGAATTCCAGGCTTGGCTTTCCGCTCAATCCAATTATACTTTATGTTTTGATGGAGCATCAAAAGGAAATCCAGAGGAGGTAGGTACAGGGAGGGTTCTCTTTGACCTCGGAGTAAATTGAGAACTGGATTTTTATTGGAACTTAGGAATTGCCTCTAATAACAAGGCTAAAGCATATTATGTACCCCTTGGTGTTCAATTGGAAAAGCAACGACAAATTTAAAATTTGAATATAGTAGGAGATTCTAAAAATATAATTCAATATTTTGTGTTAGGTTCCTATAGGAAAGACATGGGATTGAAAATTTTGGTAGAGAATATAAGGATCACCTTGTCCAATCACAAGGTTCAATTCCATATCTATTGTCACCACAATGTGGAAGCAAACAGGATGGAAAATAAAGCAACAGGATTAGCCCTCAGTATTATGGGGGGGAATGGATTAGAGCGAGTGATACCTCCACCATAGACATGTGTTGGCCTTAGAGCAGGGTCCACCTTGGACACGTGGAGTGCAACTTTCATCCACCTGGTGGTAGCATGTTTCATGATCATATGGGTCAATTCAACCATTTAAAGTTTCATTAGATAATGAATAAGCTATGTGGGAAAGTCGTCTCCACTCATGGAAGGATTCACAAAAGCCGGAGGATAGTACGATCATGGATCAAACTTACTCATATTCTGATGAATCTGGCGAAGGGGGAAAGTATAAATATTATGGTTGATTGTGGGGAGTACGGGATAAAATAAAATATTATGCCAAATTAGGAAGGCGACATCAAAAATACCTTGAATTTGCATGGCCAACTTGTAGGAATTTATATGGCGTTGGATTTGGAGGTACATGGGGATGTTATATCCCTTTCAGGAAATGATTATTCAGTTATTTATGGAGAGGAGAAATCTCGGATGATTACCTTGATGCTTGGTCTATCGAAGGATAGATTGTTGGCTAGCCTAGGAAGCTTGGGACCTGGTTCGTTTCTACAAACCAAAGGGCTCTTGGGAGATATTGTTGTGAATTGTATAATCTTGATGGGCGCTTCAACTCTCTGTGCATCCAATTATCTAAATCTTGCAGTCAAGTTTGGTGTGTTGCTACAATCTGTTAGTGGGCGTTCATTGCTTCTCACTAGCTTTGTCAAAGAGTCGTTGGATATCTTTTTCCCCAGCTCTTGGAGTCAATATCTGTGGGCTATTTTGGGAAATTGGCTCAATATGGAAAGTCAGGATATAGATGGGTCTCATGGCGAGGAGATGGAGATAAATTATGTGGAAGAAAGGAAACACCTAATCATATGAGTTATCTCTCTAATTTCCACAACATCGTTCACCTTAGACACTTTGGTACAACACCGTGTTCTAATTGGTCAGCTTCATGATGCAGTCGTCTCTCTCATAAGTCAATTGTAAACTCTTCATCTTCAACTTGCACAGAGGTACGTGGCTCAAGGGAATTCTCTATCTGAAGACAGTAATGACAGATTAGCAACTTTGAAACCGATGCATCTTACGAATCTAAATGTGTAATGTCCCTAATATGAACCCTGTGTGGTACCAATTGTAAATGTAAATGTACATTTAGGTTGGTGATCCATTGGCACCTAGTTTTGGTGTTTCCCACACCTGCATAGTGCACGGAGAATTGTTATCAAAGACATGGTGCGCACATTTCATAGTGTTGCGTGCACCTAGGTTAGTGCGCATGTTTCATAGTGTTGTGTGCACCTAGGTTAGTGTGCACATTTCACAGTGGTGTGCGCACTTGGTTAAGTGTGTGGTAATGACTTGGAAGTGTGCATATGTGTGTGTGTGTGTGTGTGTGTGTGTGTGTTGAGGTCAGAGAGCCTGTGTGATTATGAGACTCGTGAGCTAGGATGTAGATAGCGAGTGCGCTTATCCATGTAAAAGTGATCATACTCAATTATTAATATAATATTACATCATTGCGCACAGATAGACTCAGATGAAAAGTGATGGGGGGCTAACTACATCGAAAAAATGAAAAAGGGGGTGAGACTTAAGTCCTAGGGAATATTTTAGAATATTTCCAAAAAAGTGTAAACTTATGGATAATAATTTTATCCTAAGTTCCCAGGGTTGGGAACAAGTCACCAAGTGGCTTAAGATACTAAAGAATGTGACTGATGTAGCTTTTAAGGCATGCAATATATATCGTTGGCCTAAATATATTTTGGGGATGGATTATTCATTATTCACTCTCATGTGCAGAAGGGGGTTGGTCCAGGGAGAGGATGACTATTACCTTATCTTCACAAAGAAGCTTGTAAGGGTTTTTGTACTGTGTTCAGTGTTTTTATGTCGAAGAGGTGGGTTTTGAGGCCCATGAGTAGTCTCTCTGGGTGAGAGATTTGTTGTTGAAGAAGCGGGTTGTCATGCCCGTGAGCATACTCTCCTAATGAGAGTTGTGCTGAGAATTTTTCACTAGTGCGTTGGGCATTAGTCGCAAGGCTCGGAGACTTCCTTTCCATCCTGTTGTCGGTAACCATAGAAGGGAAGTGGGCAACCGAAGGAATGTTAGAAATGAAGGGGTACACTTCCTTGGGTGTGACAGGTGCATGGGGAATGAGGGATTGTAGGCTAGTTGTAGCAGCGAGCACCTTTTATTGAACAATTTTTTTGAGAATCAGACCTTAACCTGTCACTAGGAATCCTTTTTCCCTGGTGGAGTTAAGCCCTAGCTCGAGGGTGGCCTGTTGCTGAAATATTATGAGCAAAAAAGTTTATGGTTGGGAGGAATGTCTCAGTTTTGCACACAGTTGGTGACTTCCATAAAAGATAAGTGTTCTTTATGTGCCTTTCTCATTTACTATGTGTTTATTTGTCTACATTTGACATGGGTTAATTCTTGTATGTGCTAGTTGGTACCGTCATGCCCCATAAGCGCGCGTCTGCAACAGTGAAACCCTAACACCCCTGGTTTTGGAGTCTTGTCTGGAGATGCCATGGCTGGGGTAGCCCCCTCCCATTTTTTAAGCTGAAATCATTGCTTTCGAACAATTGGTTGGCTCTATGGGAAACCCTTCGGCATGCCCAACGCATACCTAATTTGTCAAAACACTAGACACGATCCATGAAGTAATGATCCCTCAAGGAGATCACTCCAGAGCCCTCTCATATGCATCAAAAAGACTTATCAACCAATTCACAGGACTTTGGTCATCTCCCATACAGGTTGATCTTTGGATTTCACGGAATTGGCAACCATTAATCAATGAGAGAATGAGCCACTTCTTTTGCAGTAGGGGTTTTTATATTTTTTACTTTGAGCTAAAAGAAGATCGAGATCTCATTTTTCACAGCGGTCCTTATTTTGATGGCACAAGGGGTTCATACATGAATCGATGGACTCATGATTTTGATCTAGAAAGAAACATTCCCTCTGTAGTTCCAGTCTTGGTATGCCTTCCCCATCTGCCTTTCCACTACTATGGGGACGAATCTTTTAAGAGAATTGGGGATACAGTAGGAAAATACATTGACAGATCCGAACCCAAATCTGCAATGTTCTCATGCGCCCAAATCTGTGTTAAAGTAGAAATGGAAAAAGGGCTGCCTGAAGCTATCAAAATTTCTCTAGATGATTGAACCCACATCCAAAAGCTAGACTATGAGCAAATTCCTTTCAAATGCAAAATGTATCGTGAATATGGACATTTTGCAAGAAATTGCCCAACGAATAAGCAAGGAGCAATTGAAACATGAGAAGCACAAGATGAGGGATGGAAACAAGTAATAAAGAAAGCCAACACTGGATGAAATGGAGGCTCAAAGACTGGAGAAGCAATCCCAACACAAAACACCAACACTGGACCAACGGATCACATAGTTAAATCCTCTAAAGAAAATCAAGGCCTTGACTGGTCACTGCTCAAAGGGAAAACACCGACATCTACAAATTCATTTGATCCACTTGGAGAATCCTCCACAGGCAAAGAAAGTACCAATGACCCCATGCCTTTGGCCTCCACTCATGAAGATATAACTCTACTACACTCCACACAAGTAATGAATCCGGTTGGGGAGAAATCAGGAGAAGAGGAAAATTTCTTGGAAGAAAACATGGAAGAAGTCCAAGAGACAGAACCACTAGGCACCCCAGAAAGAATCAAATCCAAAGGAACAACACGGTAAGACATAGAGGAAGGTGAAATCATAATAGAAAAGACCAGAAAATCAGGAAGGCGCACAAACAAAGATGTAAGGGAAGACAACGCCAATAAAGAAAAAGAGCTTGGGAAGCAATACCCCATTGAAAGATTACTAAATAACGCAGGGAAACAAGGTGAAAGTAGGGGTGTATATCACCCCATCCCTAGTAGATGGACCCCCTCCACCCACTTTGAATGAAATTCCTCTCATGGAATTGTAGAGGCTTCGACATTAACTCAAATGTTGAAGCTCTTAAAGATCATGTCAAAATAGAGAAGCCCTCTGTAATTCTCCACTAGGAAACTAAAATGGAGGATTCCCCCGTGTTAGAAAAATCCATAAAATCTCTTTGAATAGGTGAAGGAACAACCATAAGCTCAACAGGAACCTTAGGAAGTATCCTGACTCTTTGGGATTCGCAAACCCAGAAAGAAGAGGTAACCTTATGTGTTAACCATTGGATTCTCCGTGTTTTAAAGCATAAACAGACTAACTTAAAAATATCCCTCATAAATATTTACATGCCAAATAGATATTCAGATAAGATAGAATGTTGGTCTTCTCTATTTGCAATCCGAGATTCTCTATATATGACCTCAATAGTGGTGGGTCGTGATCTTAACACCTACCTTTATCACACAGAAAAGAAGGGTGGAAGCCGGGTGAGATACCCTCAAAGTGAAAAATTGTTTGATCTCATTTCAAAATGGGACCTTCAGGATATTCAACCACTAAAAGGGAGATTCACATGGAATAATCGTCGGGTTGGACTTAAGGGATCGATTCCTCATCAACAATGAATTCATTCTTTCTCCCTTTGACATTTCTTCCTGTATTATTCCCTCCACCATTTCATATCATGAACCTATCTCTCTTCATCTTTGTCCTCCTCATAACTTTGAGCCACTGCCCTTCAGATCCAACCCTCTTTGGCTTGACTCCCCTCTCATCCCTAACCTAGTTCAGCAAGCTTGGTCATCTTTTATCAGCGGCTCTCCAGATTATGTTTGGAAAATAAGATTAAAGTGGTCAAACAAGTGCTTAAGGAATGGGCTAAATCCACATGTATTCCCCCAAATAAAGAAAAGCAATCCAGAATATCAGATCTAGCAGACATTCAATGAAAAATAGAAAATGATGAAGTAACTCAAGAAGCTCTAATCAAGGAAAAAGAAGCCTATCAGAAACTCCACTCTACAATGAGGAAAGAAGATGAACACAAAAGATTAAAATCTAGAAGCTTATGGTTAAGAGCAGGAGATTCAAACACCTCCTTCTTCCACAAACATGCACAACAACGAAGGAAAAAGAATACAGTTTCAAATATCCAAACAAAGACTGGGCAAACCATTGAAAGCTTCAATCAAATCAAATTAGCAGCAAGCCAACACTTTGCAGATTTATACTCTGAAAGAAATCAAGAAGAAAATGAAACAACCACTCAAGAGATGTTGGAGCATATTCCACAAAACATAACAGTGGAAGACAATGCACTTCTTACTAAAGAGATCTCGGAGGAAGAAATGCTCTAAGCTATAAGGAGCCTTGAAAAAGATAAAGCCCCAATTCCAGATGGCTTCTCTATCAGATTCTACAAACACTTATGGGGTCTAATCAAACATGATCTCTGAAGCATGTTAAACTACACCCTTCGGAAGAAGAAAGTGGGTAGAGCCACCAACTCAGCCTTCTTGGATTTAATTCCAAAGGAGAAGAACCCCTCTAATTTTTCTATATTTCATCCAATCTCTCTCTGCAACTCTTCCTACAACATTCTCACTAAGATTATTACCTTGAGACTAAAACCCCTTCTCTCTAAATTGGTTTCTAAAAACCAAGGTGGGTTCATGGAAAATAAGCAAATCATTGATAACATAATTTTAGTTCAGGAGGCTATTCTCTCCAGCAGGGGGCGAAAAGATAAAGGCACCATTCTCAAATTAGATATGGAAAATTCCTTTGATCGTGTAAACATTTCTTCCTTTCAAAGGTTTTAAATAAATATGGATTCTCCTCGGAATTCATAGACTATATTAAAGCATGTATTGGCTCTCTGTGGATAGCCCCGATGATAAATGGTCGCCCAACACAATTTTCCAAATCAAACAGAGGGATAAGGCGAGGATGCCCTTTGTCACCCTCTCTTTACATTCTAATGGCAGATTCTTGAATCTGAAAGCTTGAAGAGGAGCGCAGATTGGGGCTTCTCCCCAGATTTCAAATCGCTCCAAGAGTTAAAGCAATAATTCCTTCCCAATTTGTTTATGACACTCTTCTCCTTGGAGTCGCTCCCCTATCATAGCCAAGAGATTCAAGTGGGTTTTGGACAACTTCTTAACATCTTCAGGAGGGAAAATTAATATCAGCAAAACACAATATATTGATGGAATATCCTAGGACATCATCAAGATATCATCTCTAGAATATTTGGATTCTCAATTATTGTAAATTGGAAATCCTTTAACTATCTTGGCATGCCCATTTTCCAAAACACCGCTTCCTCGCAAGATTGGAAAGCAATTTTGGATAAATTAACCAACAAAATTCAAAGTTGGGGTGCCCATTGGTTAAATACGGCAGGTAAAATTGTTCTCATTAAATCTGTTTTGTCTACTCTAACTATTTTTTAGTGTGCAGGATTAATGACCCCTAAAGGAATCCTTGAAAAAATCTCAAGGACTCTACGAAAGATTTATTTGGGAAGGGGGGAAAACAAACACAAAAAAAATTCATCTCATCAAATGGACAATTGTGTGTCAACCAACTGGTAAAGGAGGGTTGGCAATTCGTAATCCTTCTATCATGAATATAGCTCTAGGATCAAAGTTGGTTTGGCGCCTCATCTCAAGACCCTTGGATTGGTGGAAGTAAGCTATTTTAGCCAAATATATTGGCTATCCCAGAACACGTAGCCTGGATATTCCCCTTCCCTCCTCCAATGGCTCCCCAATTTGGAAATTGATAAGGATGGTCGCCCCTTGGATTCAAGCTCAGCTTTCCTGGGCTCTTGGGAATGGAGCTCTCATCAATGTCTAGGTGGATAACATTCTAGGGCGGGCACCCCTGGATAAAGTAGAATCTCTAAACCCCCTCAATATTTGGTGCATCTCCAATGGTTACTCCAAGCTCCAAGACCTTTAAGAATGGACAACAAATGGCCAATAGCAATCCTAGAAGACTTTATAGCCCCCTTATCAGCTCCTCCCTCTTCTACCTATTCTCTTTGAGCAACTAGCTGGATGTGCCCCCCTCAACTCTCATTGCAAAGACTCCTGTTGTTGGGGTGTTGCACATTATTCAGTTAAATTGGGTTATGTTAGTCTTCTTTCAGATTACCCAGGGCCAACTCTCTCCAATTTTTTGTCCTGTGTGTGGTATGGGCCCTCCCTTCCAAAAATCAACGCTTTCAAATGGGTCACGATCCATGGAAAATTACTTATAACTGGAAATCTTCAGAAGCGAGGCATTATTGGCCCATCCAGATGTGCCCTCCGCATGGCTTCAGTGGAAACCATTCAACATCTATTTTTTTATTGCCCTTTCTCTCTGCAAGTATGGGATCTCATGCTTGCTTCTCTTTGTCCTGAATTTCACCCCCTTTCTAATTGTAATGAAATGTTTGTTCATTGGAAGCAAATATATGCTAGCAGCTTCAACAAAAAAATTCTCTTGCTGGGGAATTTGGTTAGTAAGAAACAAGGCCATTTTCCAAAATAAATTTATTTCCCCTCAAAGGGTTCAGATGCAGACATGTGGCCTCCTTTTAGAAGTTTTTTCTATCCATAATAAACTTCCAGATAATCAAGTTTCGCTTACAAATTCATAGAAAATATGGATCACCAATATCTTAGGCAATCGCTCCACCAATTGCACCAACCCCACTCAAAATCCAAAACAATTCATGTGGCAGTTGCAATTACCCAATCAAGAATTTTACCAATGGCAACGCCAACAAAATTCTCAAATACTCTTTTTTGATGGAGCAACCACATGCAATCTAGGGGCGGCATGTGCGGGGAGAGTTGTCTTCGATTCTAAAGGAAACAAGGTTATGTATTTCGCTTGGGGATTAGGAAAAGCCACCAATAATCATGCATAGGTCCTCGCAGTATTCATGGGACTTCTCCTTATTCTAGCTAACAAATTTTCAAGGCTCACAGTAATTGGGGACTCTGATTTGATCACAAGGGGACTTCGCTAAAATCTCAAGCCCACACATCCCAATATTGCCAGAACTCTTCTTCGAATCAGAGACATGGAACACAAATTTAGTATAGTTAGTTATTACCACGTGTACATATCTCAGAATGCCATAGTCGACTCTCTCGCTAAATAATAATAACAATTTGAAACTGGGCAGCTAAGGCAAGGCTCCACATTTCGCTATGAACCTATTCCCTAAGCATAATACACCTCCTATGTTACTTCCCTTGGACAATTCGTTGCACTCGCATCCCTCCTTTGGGAAAACGCTAATCAACATTCTCTCCACGTGCCCTAATCCTCTCGCGTGTGTCGATTGGTCTTGTGACCGACATCCTCCTTCATATGTGCTCCCCCTCATACTGCTTTCTATCATTTCTGCCATCCCCTCACACTGGAAATGGTACTCTACACACCTTAATACGCCCTGCAACAATCCTCGCACGACCTAGATATTTATGGGACATACGACCATGGCCTCACCCTTCGTCATCCACTCACGTGGCTCTAATTCCCCCAACGTCATGTCGTTGGATCTTATCATTCACGTTCTATTTCCGCCGGCTCTCTTTGTTCGCTGGTGTGGAATGCATCTGAAGCACAACGGTGGTGGCATTGTTCGATCTCAGCCTAAGCTCTGGTCTCTCTTTTTATCATTGGAACACTATCAATCCCTCACAATTATGTGGCGTTGTAGCAAGGGTGACTGCCAGTGCTCAGAATGCGCCATTGGTAGAATTCAAGAACACATGCAAGCACAACAAGAGGAAATTGCAACACTCGAAACCCAAATTGAACAACAATCTCGACATTTTCAGGCTCAGGAGCAACGTCACAATGAGGAATTTGCTCTAGTCATGCGGGCGGTCAACAGGAACTCATCTTTGATCCATTCCATTCATCGGTCTCGACAACAACAAGATGTCCAAGAGCAAAACCATCCAACCGTTTCTGCAGAATCCAGAGCTTCAAATGAAGCATCCCACCCGCAACTGCATCTAAATTCTCCTTCGGTCCCAACATCGATATATGTAGAATATCTAGGCCCAGCAACAACTTAGGATAATAAGGTCCATCAGCAGAATCAGGTGGACACAAATATGCATTTGCACTAGTTTGCATGTTTAACAAAGTTTTGTATTTGCTATGTTCCTTCGTAGCCATCTTCCCTTGGAATTTTTGTATAAATTTCAATAGCTCAACTCAAAAACTACAAATAGGTATAGGGACAAAGATATAAAGTATTTTTTATGCACATTTGGCCTATGGGCAGTTTGTAATTTTGGTTGTTTCTGGAGAAATCCAGGCCTTTTTCTAATACAATTATAATTGTTTTTGTTTAAAAAAAAAATTGTGTATGTTGTCGCATATAAGTAATTGTTCTTATTTTGTCTATTATTGCTTGCTCATGTAAGTATGGTGTTTATGGCCTGTATTTGTAGGCGTGCATGAGTATGATAGTTATTGTTAGTTTTCCTGTTAAGTTATCCTTTTATATTGGTCATGAGTCCCTGAGGCAAGGACTGAATGGTCGGGTGCGTAGGAAAGTATCATGTGTGCACAGGAGGCCACAAATCATGTGTGTGTTCAAGGAATCAGACCCCACGCACAGGGAAAGCATAATTGGTGTGTGATGCCAGGGTGTTTGTGCGCACAGTTGTGTTGTGTGATCATTATGTTGGTATGCACAATTGTTTTTAGTTACTTCTACTGCTTAAAGTTGTGTTAAAATGAGAAATTTAGTGTGGCGCAACTCAATTTGAGGTTGAATGCACTACTTCAAATGATACTGCACATACTATCGTTTAGTATAGAATATGCACAATAGATTTTCATAGTAGCTTTGTTCAATAGTATGTTGGGTGATGTTACATTTGTTGATACTGAGAGGGGGGTGAATCAGTATCAAGTACAATTTATAACCTTTTTCAACTTATACTTAAACCATTCAATTATATCCAGTGAGCAATGAACAATAGTATAAGAGTTACACCAATACATCACAATACACCATGCACAATATATGAGAAATAATCAATAGTTATTGTTCAAGGGAAGTAATGACTTCCAAAGGTAGCTACAGCTTTCAAATGTAAAGGGAGGGATAAACCTCCAAGAGGAAGATACAATCCTCCAATATCAAGAGAGAGTTGAAATCTCCATCCTTG
>JASDQU010213605.1:1611-14064 GCA_032191745.1 Picea mariana | reverse complement strand
GTCGAAGCTTCCCTCCGAGCACCTTAACCTTGACTGAGAATTCCTCCAGAAGCAAACCCTAGGCTAGATAGCCAAACAAAGAGTAGCGCATCAATCCCCAAGGATAGCGCATCACAAAAAGCTTATTAGATAGTCCAAACCTAGCCAAGAGATATTCAAGCCAAAACTGAGATCTTGCTGCTGCTACAGCTGCACCTGCAACCCTCCTCCAAACCTGCGCACCAGAGTGCAATTGCAGTGCGCACCAACTGGGAAACTGCAATTCTGAGATGCTGCAAATGAGAACTGATGCCCTCTATTTATAGTAATCCTGCCAGTTTTGTTGGGGCCAACTTCTCCTTCTGGATATGTGTCTGTTCAGAATATTATTATTATTTCTAGTCGACTTCTTCTCTTGGAGGCTAATAGCCTAATATAAATTATCTTCTTGAGCCGACAAGGCTTCTAGGATTATTAGCCAACTCATTAGGGTTTCTCTTGCTTCCCAGAATCTTCTATTCTCGTCAGGTTCACACGTGGGGGTAAATACCTCCCGCAGCTACCATAATATTAACATAGACCACCCTGAACCGGCGTCAATGCTGAGATAACACATGCGGTCGACAATTTTTGTGTGGTGTAGGTTGCAACTGTGTGATGAATTCTGAATTTCCTGAGTAACCGGGTGTGGATAATCTTATTTAGGTCCTGGCGTTTTTCTATTTAATTGTTTAAATCCAGGGATGGTACCCTGTGAGAATTTAACCCTGCACGGAATTTCTCTTGTGCTATGTACAACTCATAGTTTAATAATTCTCCGGCGAAGGCATGTAATCCAATGGGTACTCAAATTGAAATATGTACAACAATTTATTAAAGGAAATGTGTCCATGACATAGGATGAGTTAGATTACAAGAAAAACATTGTGTTAGAATGTGATTGGTTTTTTTTTTTTATGCATGAAACGATTTGTAACAATCCTAATTTTACATATATTGAAAGTATAGTGAGCCATTTTTCTAGCAACCATAAACCACAAGACTAAGCATTGTTAAAAAAAAAAAAATTAATTAAGGCTATGATAAAAAAAAAAAAATTTAAGATCTTTCGAGAACAACTAATTATGGTGTCACATTTAGTGGGAGTTAAAAATATATATCACAAATGACCAGGTATTGTGATGGATATTGGGCACGTCATATTGATGATCGAACACCTTAATGTTAGTATATTTTTCATTTTAATGTAGATGACATAATTTATAAATATAATATTGTAAATATTGACAACTTGAATCAAAATTAGAGACTAAGTGAATCTACTATAATGCAAGAGACACACTTCAAGAGTTTTATGTAAAATTTAAAATTTATGTTGGAGTGAAGACTAAAATACAAATATTTTTAGAGAACACAATTATTTGTAAGTTATCGTTGAAACATGTAAATGTAACGACCTTGCCATTTGGAAAAATGCTATGTTAACATTTGATAACATATGAAATGTAAGATCTTTGTTATTTTATTTACAATGTTATTGCAGTATAAAAAGTAATGATATGGTTAATTTATTGTAAGGACATTGTAATTTTATCAATATTGACAACACATAAAGGTAAGGTCCTTGAAACTAAGTACAATAATTTTTTATGATTTAATAAATGGGGAATTAGCAATTAAATTATATGTACTTTTTTTTAAGGTTGGGTCGATAACTCGTCGACTAACGAAAATTAAACGAAGTGTTGATCTATACTTGTTGCCAATTGTGTCGTAGGTAATGCTAAGTCTTAACTAATGGTAGCTTATTGTCGATGTCCTTCTGACTTGCACCTTCCGTAGAGGACGTGGTCGTTCATTAACTTTTGTTGTACTTGGTTGTAAACAATTTATTGTTTGGTTTGCTTGTGTCGGGCGGAATGTAGACACCTCCATGTTCCTCAGAACAGTGGCCAGCCCTGAGACCTTAAATGGTTAAAATCGATGGGAACCTGGGCTTGGGCGTTGCTTATGTGTCTTGGAGGTCCTAACCATTGCAGGGTAGGACGGATGGGTAGTCAGTCTTATTATTTGTCGGTTGATTGTCGTTCATTGCTTGCAGAGGTTTATGTGCGTCTTAGATCTTTTTGTTGTCATCGCATTGCATGCGTCATGTTCGTCGTCGTATGGCAACGCAGAGTCGAATGTATTTATTATCCTTGTACACATGCACACACACACAAAATAAAATAAAATATTGCACTTGTTATAAGAGGTTTGTCGTCGTAACGAGGAGGATCGTTACATATGGTATCAGAGCGGGTTCGACCCACAACTTGGGATCGCTACGGCTTTCGTTGACCTGATTTGATTATACTGTTGTTGATCGAGTTGATTGTGTGTGTGCAGGTAGTCATGGCTAGAGCACGCCGCGGAGGCAGATGACGGGGTGCTAGGGGAGGAGGTGCGACGCCTCCAGTAGCATCCACACCTGAGGGGCCTAACCCCCAGGGAGACAAGCAGGAGCAGATAGAAGTTGGCGATGTTGTCGGGATGATGAGATCTTTTCAGCGCATGTCCGAGGCACTGATCAACCGTTTGGATAGAGATGAGGCCCGAGCGCCGGCACCCGCTGAGGCTCCACCGCGCGCTCCGGTCGGTACTGGTAGCATTCACCGCGAACTCGAGAAGGTCAAATTTCCCGAGTTCCTTGGTGCCCCGGACGCCGCCGTCGCCGAGGCATGGTTGGAGAACACGGCGATGTGCTTCGCACTTCACGATTATACCTCCAACATGAAGGTCCGCATGGCGGTCTTTCAACTAAAGGGGAGCGCTCTTCTATGGTGGAAGACGCTCCTACCACAGCTGAACATGGTCGTCAAAGACGTGTCATGGGAACTGTTCGAGGAACGGTTCCGAGAGAGGTACATTTCAGAGGAATTCATTGAGCGTCAGCTCAATGAGTTCAACGCCTTACGACAGGGAGGTCGTATGGTGCCAGAGTACGAGGCCCGTTTTATGGAGCTGCTCCAGTATGCTCCGCACCTTAACACAGAGAAACTTAAGGTCAACAGGTTTTTGTTTGGCCTTAACGGCAGCCTGCGTGCAAAGGTTAGGATTTTGATGCCTCAAACCTTGCACGATGTCGTCCAGAAGGCCCTCATAGCGGAGGAGGAGCTTATCAGTGGGGGTCAAACCAAGACTCCAGCGAGACCAGCCGGGCAGGTTTCATCTGGAACACATCAGCGCCAGACACCAACGAGACATACGTCGGGATATCGTGGCTTCCAGAGGGGATCCACTTTCACTACACCTCGGCGACCGTCGCCTCAACAGCGGACACCTTACCGGGGACCGCAGCATCGGCAGCAGCGTCGCCCGCAGCAACAACGGTTTAGGCCTGTTCAGCAGAACAGACCAGGGTTCCAGG
This sequence comes from Picea mariana, assembly GCA_032191745.1. Taxonomy (NCBI): domain Eukaryota; kingdom Viridiplantae; phylum Streptophyta; class Pinopsida; order Pinales; family Pinaceae; genus Picea; species Picea mariana. The sequence goes on along the minus strand of JASDQU010213605.1, from coordinate 10,676 downwards.
CCGATGGGCCATCATCTTCTACTTCGGGTACTAGGACTATTGGGCCTGTTATCGCTCAGTTTGTAGTCTAGGTCAGATAGCTGAAAGGTAAGGATCAAACTGGCGTAACAGGAGCTTCCCCACCCACTGTCACCTCGATGGGGGGCTCTTTCTATTTAGGGTGGCTAAACCCAAGGGAGACGTCCCTGGTAATCTGGGGTGTTGAAAGGAAAAAGGGGTCAAGGGATTAAGGCTCAAAAGATTAAAGTAGGTTTTTCCCTTCACAGATTACCGCCAAGAAGATAGTCGATATGAAGAAATACCACGGAAGAAGCACCTGTTTGCGAGACAAGGCAACAACAAAACTAATGCATACAAAAAAGTGGTTAGCACTTCATAGATTAATGACTATCAACACTAAATATTAATGAGCATGAATAGCAGTAATTATTGACGAAGTCAATGATTGCAAAAAATGACTATGGCTTATAATATTACTTCTCAATAACACTGGAAATGATATAGCATTCAATGTATATAATCAATCTTCGAATTAGCATAAAATATCATCAATTTCTCATACAAGACAGGAGTGCTGCGTCAAGCTCACTAGAGGTGACATCAGCCTTCTTTAGGGTTAGTTTGGTAGACAGAGAGCTCAACGTTTTGCAAATAGGTCAATGAAAATTATCAACACATCAATGTCTATCAATGGATGACTCAGCCACAACGTTTTCTATTGACTTAGAGTTCAAACAAGGCATGACGTCATCATTAATCTAGGGTTAGTTAGACGTTAGGGTTAGTTAGGGTTTCAAATTTAAGAGGTTTGAAAGTGTTGTTTTGACGCAAGAAGCTCAACGTTGGAGAGTTAGACTAGTGCCTTAGGGTATTATGGAGTCAAGAAGCAAGGGCTAGGTCTCGGGAGAATCTAAATCTAAGGACAAGAGAGTTAGGCTATATGGTGCTGCAATGGCAGGGCCATAGAGTCAAAACCCTAAGGGGAGGAGGCTCATTCCGATGTTGCTTAAGCAAGGCCTCATGCTCCTCCCTCTTTCCTTCAAAATCCTTGGCAAAATGGCTAGCTTCAAAACATAAATCTAAGGGTGAAAAGTGTTGCAAGAGCAAGGCCCTTCAAACCCTAAAAGTCAAAACCCTAGGTGTAAAATTAATTAGGCCTAGGACGTCTTCTTTCTTCAACTTATGTTCAAAAGCTAACTCGGAAAAAGGGGAACTAGTGTAGCAACGACTAGGCTATATCCTCCTTAATCAATGGCTAAAACAAATTTTCTACCATGGGGGCATATAGCAAGGACCTACTTGTGTGATTGCTACCTAGGGTTTCAATGATTAAGCAAAATAATAACAATGTAACAATAAATGCACGAGATTTAACCTACAANCATTCATTTAAGAAGTTTTGCATGAGAAATACACTTACAAATCATGAAGAGCTTTATCAAACCCTAGTTGTAAACCTTCCAATGATAGAAAACACCATAAAAATGCCAAGAATGATCCTCCACAAGAGTAGCGCCTCACTTCCAAGAGCAAAATACCAAGACAAAAGACTAAAAATGATTCTCTCACAAGAGAGTGAGTTGTGTTATGTAAAAATGAGAGGCAACGTCCTCAATTTATATCATCTTCATGACCTTTAATTACAAAATAGGTCATGTAAAACAACCGACAAGGCTGACTAATAATATTACACTGTTTTTTACATCAAATGCTAAAAATGTCACAATATGAGCTCAAAAGGGAGACATTAGGCCCCTCTGAGGGAGACGTTGGCCCTTTTTGGGCAAGATCAACATCCAGGAAGCAAAACATTGGCCCTTCTAGGGCTTCTCTAGGCTACCACATGTGCCAAATGACCCCAACACACTGCCACATGCTCCAGAAGACGTCCAGCTGCCTCAGGTGACGTCATGTCCATCAAAAGCAATCATCCGATCTGCAGTGGGTGATCCACCCAAGGCCGGGTTCTGCCAAAGTGCCCTTGGTAAGGACGTCCTTCTTCTTTCTCGTGCAATGGCTCATCACAGCGTTGTCCTGTCTCTGCCATCCCAACAACCATCTGATGGGCTCTTCAGCCCCATGGAGGTCCGAACTAATCATATCCCCATGTGTACCAGTCCACTGGTACCTGTCCATCGGGCATGGTCCTGCACATCAAAGACTACGCCCTCCATGGGCTCATGAGTCCTCGGGATCATAGCAATGTCAGTCATATCTCATCATTAAATTTATCAAATACATGCATGAAATCCCTAGCATATCATCTAGGAGCTCAAAGACATTACACAGATCTACTATACAAAGCTGAAGAAGACCAACAGAATAACCTATTGGGCTAATACCCACAAGAGAAGGAAAGTTTCCTCAGAAGATCATTCAAGCCATGTTTTATGAGGTGGTATGGTCTAGGGATGTCCAGTCACAGTAAGACCAAGGGCAGGTGTTGTCTGTGGGTGCCTTTGTAAGAGGTGAGTTGTACCCGTCATGGATGCACTTTTTCCAAGCCCCTTTATTGCCTTTATTTCTCATTTATTGCTTTTCTTTCCTTTTTACTTCAAGGTCTGACCAGAGGACACTGCCTTGGCGTGGTGACCGGAGCTGACAGTGTTACCCACCGGTATCTTCACAAAAATGATAAGGTTGGCTCGTGATGAGATCCCCTTTTCCTTGGCCATGCAACCAAAGGTCATTGCCCTGGCGTGGTGACCAGATAATGGCAATGTCATACTGCTGGATACCTATGAACATAATGGGTCGGCTCGTGATGAGACCTCCCATCCTCTTGGACAGGTCTTGTTTTATTATTTTTCTTAGGGTCCCTTTAGTTTCTTATCGAGAGGCCTTTTATTGCCTTCTCGGGGATCCCCGGGCGAAGCATCTCTAGGTTTCATTTCTTATGGCTTTTATCTTTTACCAGCTGCTTTTACCCCCTGGGCCTTTAGCCCCTTCTTCCCACAGGACAAAGTGTAACCCTCAAAAGGTCATCCTAATGGCCGGACTAGGGGAATGGGATAGATGTGTGGGAGATAAGATGTAAAATGATAGAATGGTGGGAGCGGACGATGGCTCTGCCAATCCCCCTTGGTGGCTAACCAAAACCCATGAATACAAGCTTGCTAGGTCACCCGGTTAATCCCCCCAACAATGGTCAAGTGGATTAGTGTAAGATCCAAGCAATCATCAGAAATGTAAGGAACCTGATGCATATATAAGAGGGTTATAACGATCAAACATGACACATACCATGATACCTTGGACCAATTACCTCATGGAGCAAGAGTCTTCTCTGATGCAAGTCGAAGCCGATGGTGATGGAAGCTGCTGCTGCTGACGGGACAAGTCTAGCGAAGAAGAAGAAGGATGGGCCCTCCAGGGCCATGCTCAGGTCAATCCTGCTCTCGTTACTCCATGTCTAGGATCTGTGGGCCTCGAGACATGATCTCCTAGTTATCCCTAGAAAACGGGGATAATAGGGCCGAAGAAGGGGTGTTGGACGTGTGGGGAGCCACACTACCAGCGCGACTGCCCTATGGAGAGGACCAGAGCGTCCGAATCAGTCGGACCCACTACCGTGGGAGATATGGGCAAGGCCCATCAGATTCATGCAGCGGTGAATAATTGCTAGGCAGAGCATCAATTGACTGTGCTCGAGACGACAGGTATTGCCGCTGACCAGACCCTTAGTATTTTGATAGATCCTGGTGGTACCGAGAGTTTCATTTCTGGTGCAGCGCTAAAAAGGATTAAGGTAAAGGCAGTCGAACAGGACGAGTTTAGCTTCGTAGAGATGGCTTCGGGAGCCAAACAAAAGGTTGGAGGAAAGGTTAGAGGTTGTGCCCTTAACTTGGTAGAGTTTGTCACGAGGACCAACCTGTACGCCACGATCTTAGGATCTTATGATGTCGTGATTGGTATGGATTGGTTGGAATTGCATGAGGCGATACTCAACTGTAAGATGAAACGGTTGAGCTTGGTCGATGACGAAGGACAAAGATGTGTGATTGTAGGACAAAACCAGGGAGTTTTCTTGAGGTTCGTCTCTTCCTTACAGTTACGGAAGAGTATGCGCAAGAAGTGCAAGCTTTATGCGATCCTTGCGCTAAACGAGAAGGGAGTAGCGGAAGGTCTAGAACACCTTTCGGTGGTGAAGGAGTTTGCGGACGTATTTCCAGAGGAGTTACTTGGGAGTTATCGTTGAAACATGTAAATGTAATGACCTTGCCATTTGGAAAAATGCTATGTTAACATTTGATAACATATGAAATGTACGATCTTTGTTATTTTATTTACAATGTTATTGCAGTATAAAAAGTAATGATATGGTTAATTTATTGTAAGGACATCGTAATTTTATCAATATTGACAACACATAAAGGTAAGGTTCTTGAAACTAAGTACAATAATTTTTTATGATTTAGTAAATGGGGAATTAACAATTAAATTATATGTACTTATTTTTAAGGTTGGGTCGGTAACTCGTTAACTAACAGAAATTAAACGAAGTGTTGATTTGTACTTGTTGCCAATTGCGTCCTAGGTAATGTTGAGTCTTAACTAATGGTAGGTTATTGTCGGTGTCCTTTTGATTTGCGCCTTCCGTAGAGGACGTGGTCGTTCATTAACTTTTGTTGTACTTGGTTGTAAACAATTTATTGCTTGGTCTGCTTGTGTCGGGCGAAATGTAGACATCTCCATGTTCCTCAGAACAGTCGCCAGCCCTGAGACCTTAAATGGTTAAAATCGATGGGAACCTGGGCTTGAGCGTTGCTTATGTGTCTTGGAGGTCCTAACCATTTCAAGGTAGGACGAATGGGTAATCAGTCTTATTATTTGTCGGTTGATTGTCATTCATTGCTTGCAGAGGTTTATGTGCATCTTAGATCTTTTTGTTTTCATCACATTGCATGCGTCATGTTCGTCGTTGTATGTATTTATTATCCTTGTACACACGCACACACACACACACAAAAAAAAAAAAATTGCACTTGTTATAAGAGGTTTGTCGTCGTAACGAGGAGGATCGTTACAGGGACGGCTTCACGGCACTACGTGTCCTCCTTGCTTGAGCGCCCAAGCATTCTAGATTTGACCTGTGGAGCTAGGAAATGACCTTGTTTGTCCTTCTTCTTAAGCACCCAACACTTCCTTTTGATTGAAGGGATAGGGATTCAGGGTAGTCACATAGTTTAGGCTTGTATCTATCACACTTAATTCCCCCTAATTCAAGAGATACCTAAAATTTGATAAAATCAACCAACACAACTTTCACAACATTGGTATCTCAAGTTTATCTTTCAAACAATTTTACTATTTAAGTTGTGTAATTTACTTTCCATGCGATTTTACTTACAAAGAAAGTTACTTTTTCAAGCACTTTACTTTGAAACAATTCTCTTGTGAATACTTGTTAAAAGCACTCTTTATTTCTACCATTCTTTATTTATCTAAACATAATTTGTCTAAAGTTATTTTTCATTGTGGATATCTCATAATATCATTCATTCTTGTGTAATCGTACCTTTGTTATATATCTCATTGACTCCATTATGGTAACATTTAGGCATTGGTTTAATTGTTGTTTTAAATAAAGGGTTTTCTTGTCATTGAAGAAACTGCATCCTTGCATTTGCTGCCTTTCATTGGGTTGGGTCTCTTAACAAATTAATTCATTTAACTCCTAGATCATTAATCAAACTTCACATAGTTTAATAGGGTCACCCTTGGCTTCCCTAGAAGTGAGCCTAGATGGAAGAAGTCTAGATCAAGGTGATAGTGGGTCTGGACTTAGGCTTGTGCCTCCAAGGACACACCAAGTGGGTTGGAAACATCTCCACGTTTGTAGGTGTGTATAAGGACAGTAACAGGGCTAAGGGTGGAGATGGTGAAGCATTTATTATGGGATTTCTCTTTTGCTAGATCTTGTTGGGAGCATGTATAATCAGAGAAGGCAACTATTCTTCAGGGGAGATCAAATTGGCCTGTGGTGTTGTTGGGAGATTCTAGATCCATTGTTTGGGCTTCTCTTAGTGGGATATGGCATTGCTTGCAGATTTCAGCCTTGTTCATTCTTTGGAAGCTGTGGTGCAAGTATGCTTTTGACAACGAGGTTAGCTCTTTGGTTGTCTTTTGTCATATGTGGAGAGAGGAAGTACATAAGCAGTTGTCAGCAAAAGGGTTTTTGCTGATTAAAGATACCAAGGTGTTAGATGTTGGTGGCTATTCAGATTTTACTGTTGTTCTTGTTGCTTTAAGGAAGAGGATGTAAATTTCATTGTATATACCCTTCCATGTTTTGTTTCTCCTTTGAAGTATATATTTTTCTCTAAATATAAGAAATATTTTTCAAAGAAAAAGAATCTAAAGTAATAAATGTACAATTTTAGTACAAGCCAACTAGAGCAAAAATATAAGGCTTCGACTTGACTGTCTAGAGAACTTATCTCCTTTCATTTATACATGAAATGCTGACATCTCCAAAGTATGCCTATAAAGGGAAATCAGAAGGCACAGTAATTTTGTCAGATCCATCTACCTCATTTTGGTCCTAGTGCACTTCATTATCTAATGGTGATATAATGTCCAAACAAAACCTATTAAAACCTTTTCTCATGCCATTTCAATTTGATGATTTTTCTCTTCATTCACTTCAGCTTTTTTGTCAGATTTTGACCCGTCTGCTCCTGCCAAGAAAAATTCATTGAAGAGTCATTCAAGTTTTCTGCCTAAAATTTATTTATTTAAATGAAACAATCTACCCAGAAGATCAGCGAATGCAATTATTACAATTTAAACATCAATGAATGATAGAACTTACCCTTCTTAAGATGTTGCCCAGCATAATCAGTTACCTGAAGAATATTTTCTCCAAAATTTCTTTAGACTGAAGTAATCCAAGAAAGGTTTTTCAGGTACAGGAATGAGTTTCACTATGGCTGCTAGTGGAAAACTGCTCCATAATTTACATAAAGTTATTGTTTAAAATCAATGAGAGGTATAATAAATCTTTAAGTATTGGATAACACAAGAAAGCAATGAACTACCCTTTAAGTGAGTCTTAAAAAGGGGATGGATCTTTAAAACCTTATAAAACCAATTACGATACAGACGATCCATTTTTTCCAATCCAAGTGAGTCGTCGATGCAATTTTCCCAGCAAACTCAACAATTAAAATCTGCAAATGAATACAACATTCTGATAAAGCTTAGAAGATTCACAAAATACAGTGGAAGACTGGCTTAGAAGTATTCATGTAATTCTGAACTTGTTTTTGGTTTGGTAAGACTGGGTCAAATCCCTGCCACATCTTTAGTCAGGTTCAAGCATTTACCTTTCCAAGGGTCAGCATTCACTGATACAAATTAGGAGGAAAGAACAATTCTTAGCACCATAACCTTGCAAATTAAGCTGCTCCTTACCTGAATTACAAGTGTAATGCTTATTATTCCAATGAACAAAGGGTTGGAGAATAGTCCTTGAAAGACATTCATCTGATCTGGTTTCCTTGAGTTGAATTCATTGAATATCTGTTAATAAGACCATTTAAAAGCAGTCAAACCAATGTTTTGAAAGAACAAAACCGTGGATTTTTTTTGGGAAAAATATTTCAAGAAAAAAATGTGTTGGGAACATGTCTAAAGCAAGACAAAAAACTGAAAGCAAAGAAAACATGTATGAAGAATTGAATCTGCAAACTTACTTGGCAAAAAACAAAGGCATTAAAAATTACAGTGTTTCTCACTGTGTCTGCATGGCCTGTGTTATCGTGTTTTAGCTTTAAAATTTCCTTCCCTTTAAATGTAAGTATAAGGAGGACTGTAATTTGGTACAAAGCCTGCATGTTTTCAAGAGCCATCAATTCATATTAAATTTCTTTACTTACTATAATGATCTGAGATAATACTTGAATTCTTAATCATTATTATGTTTTGAAACAGTACTAGATTTCTTATTCACTACAAAAAAGCAAGTGAATACATACTTGAGATATAAGATTTCTCCACATAATGTTTGTAATGAGGGGTTCCCTGCAAATGAGAAATAAACAATGGTGAGAATTTGGCGATGCCAGTGTTTTCACACTTGAAGTTCACATCTATGAAGTAAAACACTGAACTGTTACAACAAAAACACAACATAGCTTTTGTTTACATGTCACATCTAATCTCTTCCAGAGCAGAGCACAAAAAACATCTTAGAAACTCTCTACATAAGTACTTGTCCTTTAGTTAAAAGAACATCGAGAATTTAATGCATGTTTTATTGAAGATTTTAAAACAAAAATAATATGCATTCTGATCTAAAGACAGATATGATGCCTATTACCCTCCAAGTTGCACTAAAATGGACTTGCAATTGAGCCGCCAAAGATTGAACAAGGTACTTGTTCAAAATCAGAATTCAGAAGTCCAGCCGGCCATTATGGCCCATTTTCATCTTCTTCTTCTTCTCCCCGCATTTTCCATACCCGCATGGGGAATTGTAATGAGTTAGCATGATGAACTTTGTAAAAAGCTTAGCCTCCTAAGACTTAATCATGAGTGCATACTCTAGAGTGTTTTTTTTCATTTGTTAATTATATCTTGTTGCCTAAGCGAGTTATAACTTCTAAGTTTTTTCACTCAATTACCTCCAAAGCTGGAGTGTGTACTGATGGTTAGGCCTTAGTAAGTAGTTTAAGTCTAGAGTCTAATGTATATTACCATGCTAATCATCCTTGTTATCCCCGATATCTAGGGATAACTAGGAGATCATGTCTTGAGGCCCACAGGTCCTAGACATGGAGTACTGAGAGCAAGATTGACCTGAGCATGGCCCTAGAGGGCCCATCTTTCGTCTTCCTTGCTAGATGTGTCCTGTCAGCAGTAGCAGCCTCCATCACCACCGGCTTGGACTTGAATCAGAGAGGACTCTTGCTTCATGAGGTAATTGGTCCGAGGTATCATGGTATGTGTCATATTTGATCATTATAACCCTCTTATACATGCATTAGGTTCCTTTCATTTCTGATGACTGCTTGGATCTTACACTAATCCACTTGACCATTGTTGGGGTGATTGATGGGGTA
>JASDQU010213604.1:0-13465 GCA_032191745.1 Picea mariana | reverse complement strand
AGATAAATCCTATCCTTCAAGATGATAGCATCCCTTCAAAAGCCAAGATAACAAATTTAAAGAAAAATTTAGACCAATATTACCTCATAGATTAAGAATAGATTGACATCAAGTATCCACACACATGCATACAACACCTTATTGACCTCCAAAGTCTTTTTATTCACATATGAAAAGTATTACAGTGATAAGCCTCTCACCCAAGCTCCAACTAGCAAGTAATGGGAGAGAGCTCATATATTTATACAACAAAGGGTGAAGATTCCAAAGAGGAGGGCACATGGCATGAGTGAGGAGGGCGCACCAAGTGGAGGGAGAAGGGATGCCAAGTGTGGGATGAGGGCTGCCACCTCTCCCACACTCATACAATTTCCAATCCAAAGTTAAGAGCAAAGGGGAGCGTGCCACCTCTCAAGAGTGTGGGATGCCACCTCAAAGGTGTGCCACCTCTCCAAGGGGGGCACCCTTCCCCATAAACATGTGCCAAAAACTCTTCAATCAAACTTTAAACAATCTTCAATCAATCTTTGGTTTTTCTCCTTTGACCCTCTCCTTGACTTTGTGCCTTTATTGTGTCTTCAATCTTGTCCCCACATGTCTCTTTATTTTTGCCTTTGTTGTTTTTTATTGAATTAAAATGACCTTTTTGGGTTTTTGAGAGTAAAATTAATTTTAAGTGATTAAAATCACTAATTTTACTCAAATAAGTGGGTACTTAGGTAACATGGGTGCTCTAGGTCCCAAAATGAGCATCCCCATGGTCTATTTGGTGCCCAAATACCACTTTTTTAATGTATCTTTATTTTTTAATTAAAAATTGCCGAATTCTGGCAATTTTTTAATTAACTGGAAAAATTTAAAAAAAATCATAGGGGGGGACTTCATACATTTCCATAAGACTCTAGGAGGATGTTTAGCATGGTAATATACATTAGAAACTAGGTTTAGATCCATTCTCAAGCCTAACCATGAGCGTATACTCCAGCTCTAAAGGGATTGAGTGAAAAAACTCATAAATTATAAATCGCCTGAAAACGGCAAAATATAATTAGTAAGTGAAAAAACACTCCAGAGTATAACTCATGCTTAGGACTTAAGGTGGCTAGGACCTTTTACAAGTTCATCATGCAAACACCTCTTATTACAATTTTTTATGGAAAATGTAGAGTAACAGGGTGGTCTTTATGACCGGCTGAACTTATGAACTTTGAATTTTGAACAAGTGATGTTCAAACTTTGGCGGCTTGCTGGAAGTCCATCTCAGTGCAACTTTGATGGATAACAGGGCCCATAAAACCTGGGTTTTAATTTTTCTGCACCGCTCTTCTTTAGAGAGGACTCTCTTTATGGCTATAGTCACAGAAATACCAAATCCCCTACGTCAAAGATGCGCTCAACTCTCTGGTGATCTGTGTACACCTTCTACTGGTTCTGCACTGCCTATAGATTCTCCTTTAAAGTTTTGAGGATGTTTTGGCTTTCCTCTATCCAGTCCTAGGATCTCGGAGCCCTGTTGTCTCCAAATACTCTCCAAAATGAAGGTGCATTGTACCCATTTAGAGCTCTGAATGGTGTCATCCTGGTAGACATGTGATATGTGGTGTTATAGCAATACTCACCCATATGAAGTCATTTCACACACGTGCGATGTTGTCCCCTTACATAGTTCCATAGATACCCCTCCACCCATTTGTTGATGATCTCTATCTGTCCGTCGGTCTGTGGATGGTAACTGGTACTCATAGACAACTTTGTTCCCAGTAACTTGAACAACTCCTGCCAAAATGCACTAATAAACCACCCATCCTTGTCACTGACTATCTTCTTGGGTAGCCCATGCAACCTGAAGACCTCCCTGAAAAATAACTCTGCCACGTGCACAACCTTGTAGTCTGTCAGTATTGTGAAGAAATGTGTAAACTTGGCCAGTCTGTCGACCACCACAAAAATATAGTCCCTACTTTGCACCCTGTTGTTGTCCTTATACACACTTGCAAACGTCAGCAAGTCCTACTCACTTAGTGTGTCCTTGGAGGCACAATGCCTAGGTTTAGATCCCACGCTATCACTTTGACTTCAACCTCTTTCGTCTAGGCTTACTCTTAGGGAAGCCAAGGGGGGTAGACCCTAGTTTCTATATGAGATTTAACTTGAACTTCTAGGAGTTGATTTTAATTTGTTAGAAGTTTGGGGAGATACTAACCTATGATGCAAAGACAAAAATGCAAGATGCAAGATTTCTTATGTCAAGCAAGCCTTTCCCTAGGTCAACTAAAACTAGTGCCTAAGGTTGGGCAAGGGGTCAACTGATATTAAAGGGTGTTTAATTACAAATAATATTACAAAGATTATCAAGATACACTTATGCTACAACAAGGTTAGATACTTACAAATAAAGAATGTTAGATACGCAATGTTACAATATAACAAGCTAACCACGTTTATTTGAATGTGAAGGAAGTTAGATATAATCAAGATGTGAGAAACATCAACACATTAAGCCTAAGCATGCCCCAATAGCACTTACTCTATTGGACTGCTCCTCAATGGAAACATCAACACTCAAAAATCACAAGGACACTTCTAAGATTTAGAAGCTTTAAACACAAGTGTTCCACAAGAGTTTAAACATTTAGTTAATTACCCACAAATCATTACTTGTAGATGAGATTGGAAGATTATACTTGCAAGTGTTTAACCTTAAGATATATCAATTTTAACCAAGATTGTTAATTTCTTAGTGAGTTAAGGGTTTTTTAAGATTTGAAGATTTTAATTACCCTAACTAAGTGTTTGACCAAAAACCTCCTCCCCCAATTACCAAATGAGTGTTGGATGCTCAAGAAGATAGGCAATGAGGCCTACTCTAGCTTCATAGGTCAACCCTAATGAGCTGAGTACTCTCGGAAAGGACGCCACATGGCGTGAGACCGTCCCCGGCCTAGCACCTTCTGTTGCCTTCCTCAATCCCCATTTTAGATGGCGAAGATGGTGGTTTTAGGTACCCTATTAAGTCTATTAAGGATATATATCAATTGGTTAGGTTTTTAGGTGTATTACAGAGTGTTTTGATGACTTTTAGTTGCCTTAAAATGGTGATTTTATGCCAAAACCGAAACTTTAAGCAACTTATAAAGATGTGTTATTAAGCATGAGAGTTAAGCACATTAACACATGTAAGCATGTAAAAGAGAGAGCTGAAATAAAGATTTATTACATCACCATTAGTTAAGCTACAACATGAAGAGCTTGTAATGAAAGAATGCTAATGAACAAGGGCAAGAACAACTTGCCAAAGGAAGAAAGAAAGATTTAAAGCTTATTACCACTTAAAATTTGATTTTTATAGCATTAAGATAGAGCATTATGTGTGAAAAAGAAAGCTTAAGATTTAGATGTGTGCCTACACTGTCAACATGTCCAACAATACATTAACTTAAGTGATGGCAAATGGCCTTAAGGATGAGATAACATGAAAGAGAAAACCACTTATTATACCATCAATGCATTAAACCATTTAGTGTTGGATTAGAGCAGGTGAAATGAAAAAAAACTTGAGAGAAAGCTTAAAACATGCAAGTAAATTATGCCCCAAGGTCTTAGGCTAAAATCTAATGTGTGAATGAGATATAGATCTAGATAATTTTAACCATCAAAGCATGAATAGATCATTAACACATTATTACCCTAGCCTTACGATTTTGGGGATGTCTCTCCCAAGGTGTAGGCAATTATTAAGATAAGAAACCACTTGGAAAGAGAAAGGAAAGCAATAACAAACCACTCAATGGCACAAGGTGGAGGCAAGCCTACCTTTATTGTGCCAAAGGGGTTTAGAAGAGAGCAATCAACAACAATTATCAACAAACTACTTGCTAACCCCATGTCCTAGCTTAGGAAGATGATTTTGAAATGAAAAACTTGAAACTAGATCTAACCCTAAGCTCACATGTGGGAGGTAGGCCATACCAATTCTCCTCCCAAGCTATGAGCTACTAAAAATCAGCAAAAGTGAAGGAAACTATGCACAAGAAGCTAGAAAAGTGAAGAGAAAGGTTGAGATTCATTACGCACTTGAAGAGAACGGTCTTGGAGTGTTGTGTGGCTGATTTTGGGCAACATAACCCCCTCAACCTGATAAGAACCTGCAAAAACCAGCTATGCTTGCTGAAAAAGCTACACACAACAATATAGATGAAAATTTTTTGTTTTAGGGAAGAAAATTTTCACAATAAAATTTTATGGAAAAAATGTATTTTAGATGACTAATCTATGATGTTAAGCTAGTTGAAATATTATATGAAATGGACAGCAAGAAATGAATGAGAAAAGAAGGAGTTTGGGTAAGCTTTGAGGGAAGACTCTTCCTTGAGGCTATCCCAACAAAACCCTAGAAGCAAACCTGCAAAACTTCAACAAAGTGTGATGCACACAAGTAGATAATATGGCTGAATATGCTAACAAAATAAAATACTTGTACTCTATTAGCAAACCCACATATATAAATCAACAATAATACTAGTTGTGTGATCTACCCAAGTAAAATACTTTACCCAAGAATCTACTCCATACAACCCAAGATGCCAAATCCAAAATATTACCTCATATGCAAGAAGAGACAAGAATACTCGTTGTTCTTCCAAAATCCTCCAAAGTTTCTCTTTATTACTCAAGGAAAAATCTTGAAGCAAATACTTGCTCCAAAAACCTCAAGAGCCAAAGAATGGATGCAAGATGGAAAAGAGAGAGAAAGATGAGATGGAAATAAAGTAACATAACAATAGATCAATATATGGTGAATAAAAGAGTGAGGGGAGGGATATATTTATACTTGTAGAGGCAAACTTACCTCTCTTGGATCAATGCCAAGTGTCCACCACCAAGCACAAGAGAGAATCCCTAGGAGGGGGGCACACCATCTAGGGTTTGAGACATGGATTACTGAGGTGGATGGGTTTTGAGGTGTGGGGATTATGGAAAGGGTGAAGTGGAGGGCTAGGGAAGGCATGCCAATAGATGGAGGGGGGCCCAACTTATTAAAAACGTTTTTTCTAGGGTTTCCACATGAAGGGGGGTGTAACTTTCCCTAGGGGGCGTGAGGGTTGAAGTGGGTGAGGGGTTATTAAAAGGTTGGGTTTGGTAGGTTTAGGTTAGGAAACATCTCTTTCTCCTTTTCCAATCTTTACATCCACTTCTTAGCTCAAAATTACAAAAATTACATTTTCGCTTTATCATGACCTAGCAATTAAAATTGTTGTTTTTGACTGACTCACACTCCTGGTGGACAGACACCTAGCAAAAGTTGTCTGATTGAGTTGAAACTTGGTCCATGGGTGTAGGGTGTCTCATTCCATTTATTTTGAGAAAAAATACCCCTATCAAAAGTCCAAGGACCTAGTTTTTACAATTTTTGCTCAAAAATAATTAATTAATTAAATAATTAAACCTCCAAACTTAGGGAAATTTAATTAAAAATTAATTAATTTAAAAAAATATATCTAGACTCGTCGGAATTCCTTGAAACTTTCTAAGATGATATGCATGGTCATTTACATCATTTCTAAACAATAGTTACCAGAGGATAAACCCATTAGAATGCCCTTCACCACTTTGGAGGAATTATTGTTGGTGTGAGGGAAAAACTCAAGGGAAATTAATAAGGCTAAAAAGCCCAATTAATAACCCGAGGATAAAAAACCCTTAGTGAAAAGAACTCTCCCAATGAACCCATCCCAAGGTAACTGACCTAAATATTACCCATGCATACCTATTACATTATTAACCCATGCAGGGGTGTGGAAATTCCGTTTGCAAAAAGAAGTGTTGGCGGAAAAAATGCTCTGTAGAACCAAATAATCTTCGACAAATGAGCATATGATGATGCATCTCTTAATGGCACATGGATTTGAACCCTTATTTGGATAGGAGGTCAACACACCCTAGGTAGTCCTGTGATGAAATCCATGGAAATGCTCTCCCATTTCTATTCTGGAATGTGTAGAGGCTGAAGTAATTGAGCTGGATGTGTCTGCTCAGACTTGTTCTACTAACAAGTCACACAATCTCGGATGCGTTTTAGTATATCATCCTTGAGACCATTCCATGAGAATCTCTTTTTGATCTGCATGTATGTCTTGAAGTACCCTTGATGCCCAACTAAGGGTGAATCATGACAGGCCTCCAGGATCTTTTACTTCAAGACAGATTCTGGAACTAAGTAGATCTGGTCCTTGATGTCATATAGTACCCAGTATGTGTCATCTACCACTTGACAATCCATAACCTCATAGGCGAATTTTTTCTTGGAGTGGTCCACCAGCAAGTGTGCCTTCCAATCTGTGCATAATTCCATCATCGAACAACTCACTAATATCTTGGACAAGGAATCTTCTACAACATTCCTTTTTCCTTTAACATACTCGATGTCAAAGTGAAAGGATTGGACCTTCAAAACCCATTTCTGATGTCTCTTACTGAACTCCTTCTGATACAAGAAATATTTCATATTTTTGTGATCTGTCTTCACCACAAATCTACTTCCTACCAAATACTGTCTGAATTTCATGAGTGCGTGCATGATGGCTAGCATTTCTTTGTCGTAGATGGAGTAGCATTTTTCAGACTCATTGAGCTTCCGACTCTCAAAGACAATGGGGTGACTTCCCTGCATCAAATTGCTCCAATCCCCTCCCCTGATGCGTTGCACTCCAAGACAGAAGGCTGTGAAAAATCGGGAAGTGATAGAACAAGACATGTGCTCATAACCTCCATTTTATCAAAGGTGTGTTATGACTCCTCTATCCAATGGAAAGCACCTTTCTTTTTCATATTGGTGAGTGGTGGTCCCAACTAAGAAAACCCTTTAACGAACCATCTGTAGTAATTGCACAACCCAAAGAATCCCCTCAACTCTGTGATGTTCTTGGGTGTTGGCCAATCCAAAATGGCCCTGATCTTCTCCTGATGTACCTATACCCCCTGCTTGTTGATAATGTGTCCTAGGTACAGTATCTCTGTCATACTAAATTTACACTTGGATTCTTTGGCATATAATCACTGTGACGGCATAATGCTCAAAACCTCATCCAAGTGTGTCAAATGTTCTTCCCAAGTCTTACTGTAAATTAGGATGTCATTGAATAATACTAGAAGATACTTCCACAACTGTCCTCTGAAGATGTGATTCATAGAAGACTAGAATGTGGTCGGTGCATTGGTCAATCCAAAAGGCATGACCAAAAACTCAAAATGCCCAAAATGGCATCGGAAATTTGTCTTCTCAATATCCTGCTCCCTGATACTAATATGATGATAACCAGAGTGAAGATCTATTTTGGTGAAGAAGACTTCCCCATGTGCTCATCCATCAACTCATCGATGTGTGGAATAGGGTACCTGTTCTTAATAGTCTTCTTATTAAGTGCTCAGTAATATATGCACATCCTCAGTGTGCCATCCTTCTTCAGGACCAATACAACTTGTTGCCGCCTTATACACACCTGGGAGACGTGGAAGAAATATTCAATCCACTCGGTGTATCCTTGGGGGCAAGTGAGAGTTAAGGTGTTGTCACCTAATCCTCGACTCCTCTATCTAGGCCAACTCCTAGAAAAACTAAGGGGGGTAGTCCCTAACAAAAATACTAAGGCTTGAACTAAGCTAAGTACAGGAAATTAAATCTAGGAGTTTATTATTTTCAACAATCAACCATAAACTGATAAAACATAAACTAAATATTCACCACGATATAAACAGTAAGCACATACTTGCATAAAAGGATACTGAGATACAATTGTTAGATGCAGGTAACATTAACATTACTTCAAATAGATAACCAAAATGTAAAGTGAAGCCTGTGGCTTTGCTGAGTGTAAAAAATGAGACCAGTGCCTTAAAGGGAATCGTGGCAATGTAGTTCATGTGTTTTATTAGGATAAATTGATGTTGAGTTAATGAGATTGTTTGGGCCTCCTTATGTATTATTCAGCAATCTAAAACTTGCCGACATGGTGTGCCGCAAATCCAACAAGGCAAGTTACCAAGTGATTTGACACACTCCACCCAGGGTAGAGGTCTTAGATGAATAATACCACTTAGAGATTGTCCTAATTAATCTATCAACTACTGACCAGCTCAACGTGTATGAAACTTACTTCCAGCAGATCGAGACTAGCTCGCAACTGGAAGGGTTAGGAACCGCACTTGAGAGTTGAGGGGAATTTGTTTATTTTAAACAAGAAATAAATAACTGAAATTGAAATGTTATACTAATTAATAATCCACACTGACTAGGCCTCTTTCGAGGAGCTGAGGAGATGGTTTATTTGCCAACTTTGAATTTGCAAACTGAAAAAAAAAAACTAACTAGCAATTAAAATGTTACCTTCCAAAATGAAACTAATCTAAGTGTTGTGGTTAAGATAGATTGATTGATTCCTTTAGATTGTATGAGAAAAACAAATGCAAGAAACCAAAAGAGAGATAAGAACACCACCACACCCCCCCCCCCAAAGGAGGAGACGAAACTAGGCACTATGAGGCCCGTTTTATTATATCCTATTACAACTAAGAAACTAAGTTATCTTTTTCTCTTTTTAGGACTTTTGGATCCATGTAGAATGGATCAAAATTAAAGGAACTGATTACAAACAAGGTTCTCTGAAGGTCTTGGTCTTCAAGGGGTCCAACTTGGACTATACTTTCTTCACTTTAGCTTCGATTTTTCCAGAGTTTCCCCTTGTTTTATGATGGACTTGCTAAAAACCAGCAAATAAAAAGATTAGAAAATGATGGAAAACTCTTTAAGAAACTAAAATGGAAAAGGTGAATACTTCACCAAAAATTTAGGAACCTTTTCTTATGCAAAAATGCAACTTTTAAGGGGGTTTTGGAAGCTTTCAATGAGACTAAGCTAGGGTCTTTAGGGTGTTCTGGTTTGTTGTCCTAAAACAAGAATCTAAAACTCCTAAGTAGCTAGATCTATAATGCAAAACTAAAGCAACTTTCTACCTTAAGATTTTTTTGATAAAATTATAGAAAATTGCAACAAAACTACTTAGATCTACTCTTTTGAACAAGAAAGAATTGAAACAAGATCTAAGATTCATGTATGCAGTACTAGATACTAAAATTAATCTTTGAAATCGACTCTAGATGACATGCAAGAAAGTAACCAAATGATTTTCATTTAGAAATTAAAGAGAGAGGAGAAGAAATAAAGCTTGTTCTTGGAATGTCTTTGGGCTATGGGGTCCTTCTTTGGTGAAATGTGGAGGGATAATCTTCAAATGTATTGAAAGAATAGAAGCATCAACTTAGATCCTCCTAATTTCCAAGTAGAGCATCAATCACTTCAAATCCTTGCAAAATAGAGGGTTAGAAAAAAGGTGCCACCTACAAGAGAGACTTCAATACAAAAATAGTTAAGCAAAATGAAAGATGCATTGAAAATCTCACTAATAGATAAACAAAAGGATTACTAATCAAGAAAATTTAGTATTCTTGTCCAAGTAAGCAACAATACTTTTACAAGGCCAATTTAAACCACAATATAAAAGCAGAAATAATGAAACAACATCACCTCATGGTTACAAGCATCCACACACTACCAAGTCACCAATTTTGACCACCAAAGTCTTCTTTATTCCAATATGAGAAATGGTATTACAATGACAATGATACAACAAGCAATTCTTCCCAAGCTCCAACTAGCTTGCAAATGGGTGAATGCTTGTATAAATAACCAAAGGGAAGGAGTCCCAATGAAGGAGGGCGCACCAAGTGGAGAGGGAGGGCGCACCACTTGGAAGAGAAGGAGTGCCAAGTGTGGAAGCAAAGGTTTCCACCTCCCACAAATCTCCCACAATCCACCATATGGTGAGTTAAGATGGATAGAGGGTTGCCACCTATCCAATCATGGGTGTTCTCATATGTGGGTGCGCCACCTCTCTCAAGGAGGGCGCACTTCCTTTTTTGCTCATGGTAAAAGACAACCAACACATGCCCACTTTATTGCTTTGACCAATAAGAGTCCACCTTTTGATGACACATAGCCTTTTGAGGCTTTATTTTGTCTCCAACATGTCCCCACATGTTTCCTTGATTTTTGCTTTTGCTGATTTTTCTGATTTTATTTTGACTTTTTGGGGTTTTTTGAGCAAAAATGATTTTTATGTGATTAAAATCACTATTTTTTCCCAACCAAGTGGGTACTTAAGTAATATGGGTGTTCTAGGTCCAAAAATGAGCACCCTCAAGGCATATGAAGTCCCCTAGTACCACTTTTTTAATACATCTATATTTTTTATTAAAAAATTGCCTAATTTTGGCAATTTTTTAAATAACTAAAAAATAAAAAAAAAACTAAGGGAGACTTAACGCATTTCCATAAGACTCTAGGAGTATGTTTATCATGGTAATATACATTAGACACCAGACTTAGATCCATGCTAAGGCCTAACCATGGGTGTAGACTCTGGCTCTGGAGGGATTGAGTGAAAAAACTCATAAATTATAAATTGCCTGAATGGAAAAATATAATAAATAAGTGAAAAAACACTCCAGTGTATAACTCATGCTTAAGACTAGGTGGCTAAGACCCTTTACAAGTTCATCATGCAGCATCTCTTATTATAATTTTTTATGGAAACGTGAAAAAGGTTGGTCTTAAAGACTGGATGAACTTCTGAACTCTGAATTTTGAACATAAAAATGTTCAATCTTTGGCGGCTCGCTGGAAATCCATCCTAGTGTAACTTGGAGGATAAAACAACTGATGAAGCAAAAGGACTAGTGTTGGGCCTGATGTGTCCCATCGCAAGAAACTCCTTGATTGCTTTCTCAATCTCGTCCTTGAATCTTTTGGGATGTCTGTATGGTGCGGTGATCACTGGCGTCGCCTGTTAAATTTATATGCAGCAGCGAGAGCCATTCTCCTGGAGGATGGCCAAGACCCTAGCTATGTATAGGTCCCCTGGACTGGGTCCAGGGTACCCATGCCTGGGGCATAGGGTTTCTTGGTCTGGGACCAAGTATTTGAAGCCCCTAGATATATCTAGGGCCCCTGGACTGGGTCCAGGGTACCCATGCCTGGGGCATTGGGTTTCTTGGTCTGGGACTGATCTGAAAATGGAATGTACTTGTTTAAGGGTGCAAGGTATCCATTTTCCTCATTAAATTAAACCTTAACAGGACCTTGCTTCATGTGTTAAAATGTGCAAAAAGGGTTTATGTGTTTAGTTCTTGGTTCTTCTTGTCATAGTGCATGAGTGAGGAATGTCCTTTTACAAGATTAAATATGTGTTATGAACTAATACACAGAAGTATCAAATGCAGCAAATAACACATCAAAATCACAGCAACCAAGATGATAAAGTAGTTCACCCACTTCAGGCTACATCTACTGGACCAAACCTCCAATAATAGGCTTGTCCTCTTGTATTAAAAATGCTACAAATGCTAATACAAGAATATGAGTGTCTCAAAAGACAAATCTGACTGTAAATACAGAATCAGAAGGTAGGAATTAGCTGAAAATGCTCTTTCCCAAACACTAAACAGTGAAATTGTACCTTATACAGTACTTTCCCCAAATGGCCCTGGTGGCCCTTTAATATTGAATGGAGAATTTCGTGGTGAATATGACCGCAAATGGTTCTGAAACCTCTTCCATCAGATTCAGAAGGTCTAAAATAGCAGACCTAGGCTTTTGAATCACCAAAAATGGATGCACATAGCCTCCAAACAGCTCCAGCACTGAAATGGCCCTGGCGGCCCTGAAAGCTTCCCTGAAGCAAAATCACCTGAAAATGACCTCAAATGTCTCTGAAACCTGCTCCAATGGCTCCATAAGGTCGAAGAGACCCAAAATAGACCAAAAAAACGTAAAGAAAGGTTTTCCCTAGCCAAAGATATGGCCATAACTGATTCCTCCTCCTTTTCTCCACTAAATTCGGCATAGCTGGAGTTAGTTTAGCTAACAATAGCAAATTGCCAAAAAAGGCGGACTCCCGCTCCAAAAATGTGCGCGCTCTGTTTAAATACCTTTTGTTCATGTGAAATGGTTAAAAGAACCGTGGGCATATAGTTTTACACACCCGCGCTGTATTTCAATATATATGCATATATAACCATATATTACCACCGGCTAAATGAAATACTCCACGCCATATGATAAATGGAAAGTCATATGCGAAAACACATAACCTTGGGTTATAATTTAATACCTCCACGCGTATATCCATATGGGGTCATATGAAAGGTAGTTGTGACCGGGGGTTGGGGCTAAGCCCCAGCCCTCACCCCCGCCGTATAATAACCAATGCCAATTCATATGTAATGTTTACCATAAACATAGTAAGGAATAATGCATGGACTTATGGTTGGCGGAATTTGTAAAGAACTTGGCCCGTGGGGAGGTCCTGGGGTCGAACCCCACGACCCCCGCATAATTTTACAACACAACCCAAATACCAACAGCCAATAACCGGGCGCCACGTGGCAGCCCTTCATTGGACCACGTGGCGCCTTTCTATTCTCCTAAAGTATGCCACGTGGCAAAATATCATTGGTCCAAATGCCAACTAACCAGAACTTGCCACATCATCAAACTGCCAACTCAGCTGCCACATCATCTTGAGCCACGCAGACTGCTGACGTTAGCATGTGCCACGTGTCACCCATCCAGTGGTGACACGTGTCACCTCAAGATTGGTCAAACCGCATGTTGAAAAGTCCATAAATGCATGACATGTGTCATGCCCAGGAGCTGCCACGTGTCCTATATGGTCCTGCCATGTCACTGTACGGCCGCCACGTCAGTTGTACGGCCTGCCACATCAGCTGTACGGCCTGCCCAGTCAGCATCAAAATTTTGCCTGTTTGGCTCGGCGAACAGACCTCAATAACTTCTCCATACGGACTCCATTTGCGAAAGTAAATATACCGCCAGAATCAGGAGAACGCAACGGACGCAATGGCACCGTTTTCGTTGCATTTCGATCACTTTGAAAATTGAGCATTTTTTAGACCCCTGGTCCNTATATCTAGGGCCCCTGGACTGGGTCTAGGGTACCCATGCCTGGGGCATTGGGTTTCTTGGTCTGGGACCAAGTATTTGAAGTCCCTAGATATATCTAGGGCCCCTGGACTGGGTCCAGGGTACCCATGCCTGGGGCATTGGGTTTCTTGGTCTGGGACCAAGATGTTAAAGACCCTAGTTATATCTAGGGCCCTTGGACTAGGTCCAGGGTGCCCATGCCTGGGGCATGGGTTGATCCTTGGTCTCTGACGTTGGTGTATAAGACCTCAGGAAAAGACCTGGGGCTACTTGATTCTAAATCAAGTACTTGATGGTACATGATCTTCCCTGAGGAAGGACATAACCACAAGAGGGACAAGTCCCATATGCAGTGATGATAAAGTAATAGGTTCACCATATGATTTGAAGGAATGAGTAATGCCACCT
>JASDQU010213603.1:37038-51243 GCA_032191745.1 Picea mariana | reverse complement strand
TTGTTTTATTTTATTTCTCTGTGATGTTGTTTTTTCTAACAATTGGTATCAGAGAAAAATGTAACTCGCAGGAAAAGAAGGTTCCTGATTTGAGTGGGAGAAATGGCGAAAGATAGAAAGTTTAGGGTCGAGAAATTTAATGGCCAAAACTACTAGTTATGAAAGATGTAGATGGAAGATTATTTATATCAGAAGGATCTATTTCTACCATTGGGTGGAGTAGAAAAGAAGTCGACGGCCATGAAGGACGAATAATGGGAGGTTCTTCACAGAAAGGCACTGGGAACAACATGGTTGAGCTCTGCAACGTCGGTGGATTTCAATATTTCGAAAGAAAAGACAACGAAGGAGTTGATGGATGCACTGGCTAAATTGTATGAAAAACCCTCGGTGTCCAATAAGGTATTTCTAATGAAGAGATTATTTAATATGAAGATGTCAGAAGGTGGGTCTATTGCAGATCATTTAAATGAATTTAATATGGTTACTAATCAACTAAGTTTTATAAAAGTGGAATTTGATGATGAGGTCAGAGCTCTTCTAATATTGTGCTCATTGCCAAAAATTTCAAATGACTGTAAGTAACTTTGTCTCTGGTTCAAATACTTTAAAATTTGATGATGTTTTTGGTGTTATTCTTAGTGAGGAAATGTGACAGAAACACACAGGTGAGACATCATGTAATGCATTAAACATGGAGAACGATGGAAGACAAAAGGATAGAGGAAATGGCTCAGGGAACCGCATGAATTCTAGGAAGGGCATATCCAAATTTATATTTGTAAACATAGAGTGTTGGAATTTTGGAAACAAAGGACATCTGAAGAAAGACTACGGAGCTCCAAAGAAATAAAGAGATGGACATTAGGAGAAAAAACAGGAAGCAAATGTAACAGGTGATGTATTACAAGATGTTTTAATTCTTTCTCTAGATAATATTTTTGATTCTTGGGTAGTAGATTCAGGGGTTTCATTTCATTCTACAGCCTATAGGAAACATTTTCTAGATTATGTTCAACGTGATTTTGGACAGGTTCATTTGGGTGATGATGCACCATGAAAAATTGTTGGAATGAGAAGGTAAAAATAAAGAAAAGGAATGGAAACCAATGGTTGTTGAAAGAGGTAAGACCTGTTCCAAATCTAAGGAAAAATATAATTTCAACAAGGCAGTTGGAAAGTGAAGGTTGTATATCCATATTTACAGATAAGGTTTGGAAGGTCACCCAAGGATCATTGGTGATAGAAAAAGGAGAGAAGGTAGGTACATTGTATTTATGTACTGGTAATACTGAATATTCTATCTCTTTAGCTTCTACAGGAGTGGATACAACACTATGGCATCATAGACTTAGATACATGAGTGAGAAGAGGATGCAGATACTTCACAAAAGAAATATGTTACCATATTTTAAACAAATTGATTTGGATTTCTGTGAGCATTGTTTTTATGGAAAACATAAGAGAGTCATAATTCTCAGAGTCAAAAAAGAAAAGAAGAGTGAAAGGTTAGAGATTGTGCATACAAATGTATGGGGACCAACTCAAGTATCATCTCTTGGTGGCTCTCGTTATTATGTTACTTTTATTGATGATGCAACTAGAAAAACTTGGGTTTATTGCATTCGACAAAAAATTGATGTTTTTGATACTTTTAAGAAATGGAAAGATTTAGTTGAGAATGAGACAGGAAAAAGGTTGAAGTGTCTCAGATCAAACAATGGAAGTGAATATTGCAGCAAGGAATTTGATGATTATTGTTCATACCATGGCATTCGTAGAGAGAACAGTTCCAGGAACACCACAAGAAAATGATGTGTCACAAAGGATGAACGGGACGATCATAGAACATGTAAGCAGTATGAGATTGCATGTTGGTTTTCCATTATAGTTATGGGCAGATGTTGTAGATATTTTTGTTTACTTAATAAAAAGAGGACCTTCAAGCTCTTTGGATGGTAGAATTCCAGAGGAGGAAAGGACAGGAAAAAAGGAAAACTATTATTTTTTTAAGACTTTTGGTTGGGAATCATTTTTTCATACTGATAAAGAAAATAGAACAAAGCTTGAGGAAAAATCCAAGAAGTGTACCTTTATTGGATATAGTGTTAATGATTTTGGTTGTCACTTATGGTATTATGAAAATAAAAAAATCAGTAGGAGTAGATATGTCATATTCAATGAGAAGGTCATGTACAAAGATCAGTTGCAGGGAAAGAAACAGGAAAAAGAAAAAGTAGAATACACAGTGCTTGATTAGATCACCGAAAAAGAAACTCCAAAGGTACAAGAAAATCAAAATGTACAACAACAGTATAAGCAGGTACCTCAAACTCCATCAAGTGTTGTTAGAATATCTACCAGGTTAAGTAGACCCCCTAAATGATACTCTCCTTCATAATATTATTTATTGTTGATTGATTCTGGTCAACTAGAATGTTATGAAGAGGCAATGCAGGTAGACACCAAAAAGAAGTGGGAGAAATGCATGAAAGAGGAAATGGATTCCTTGGTAAATAACCAGAATTGGGACTTGGTTCAGTTGCCTACATGAAAAAGAACATTTCAGAATAAATGGGCTTACAAGTTGAAGGAAGAAGATAGAGGAAAAAAGCAGTACAAGGCTAGACTTGTTGTAAAGGGGTTTACACAAAAGAAAGGTATAGATTTTGATGAAATATTTTTTCGTGTTGTTAAAATGACTTCAATTAGGACTATTTTAAGTGTTGTGGAAGTAGAATATTTGCATCTTGAACAATTAGATGTAAAAACAACTTTTCTCCATGGGGATTTGGAGGAAAAGATTTATGTGCAACAACCACAAGGGTATGAGGTCAAAGGGAAGGATAATTTTGTATGCAGGTTGAAGAAGAGCTAGTATGGCCTAAAGAAAGCTCCAAGGAAGTGGTATTTGAATTTGACAGGTTTATGATAAAACACGGTTATAGTAGATTTCATTCTAATCATGGTGTTTATTTTAAAAGGATAGAAAATGGAAGCTATATTATCTTGCTATTGTATGTAGATGGCATGCTTGTTACAGGGTCTAATATGAAGAATATTAATGTGCTCAAGAAAAAATTATCTAATTCATTTACGATGAAGGATTTGGGTGCTGCAAAGAAAATCCTTGGTATGAGAATAACAAGAGACATGAAAAATCGCAAATTGACATTGTCTTAGGGTGAGTACATAGAGAAGGTGTTGGAGAGGTTTAGAATGTAGAATGAAAAACCAGTTAGTACACCTTTGGCCAACCATTTAAAATTAACTAAGGAAATGTGTCCCAAGACACAAGAGGAGATATAATACATGTCCAATGTCCCTTATTGATCAACAGTTGACAACTTGATGCATGCGATGGTTTGCACAAGACCAGATATTGCACATGTAGTGGGAGTTGTGAGCAGGTATATGAACAATCCAGGTAAAGAACATTGGGAGGAAGTAAAGTGGATTCTCAGGCATTTGAGAGGTACTTCTACTAATGCATTATGTTTTGAAGGTTCAAACATGATTCTACATGGATATGTTTATTTAGATATGGCAGGTGATAAGGATAGCAGGAGGAGCACCATGGGGTATGTTTTTACTATAGGTGGAAAAACATTAAGTTGTATTTCGAAACTACAAAAGGTTGTTTCAATTTAAACAACAGAGGTAGAGTATGTTTCTACTACAGAGGCTAGTAAAGAGATGATTTGATTACAGAGGTTTATGGAGGAATTGGGAAATAAGTAGGATAATAGCAGGTTGTTCTATGACAGTGAGAGTGTCATTCACCTTGCAAATAAATCAGCCTTACATTCGAATACTAAGCATATACATCTCAGGTACCATTTCATATGATCCATATTGGAAGATGGACATTTAAAATTGGAAAAGATACACACTAGCCAGAATCCCGCAAACATGTTAACAAAGGGAGTAACCAGGGAGAAATTGAGTTCCTGTTCAGTTTCAGTTGGTCTTCAAGAATGAAGATGAAGATGAGAAATTTGTTAGGTCCAAGAAGGTTCATAGTCTAGCAGATACAAAAACGGTGGAGTTGTTGAGATCAGTCTCCAAGTGGGAGATTGTTGGTTGTGGACCCTGATTATCTTCCTGATTCATGTTAGAATATAATCTATGTGCTCATTTTACCATTGACAATATCGCTATTGTCACCCAACCATAGGCTGAAGCCACCCTCTGAGCACCTTAACCTTGACACAGAATCACTCCGGAAGCAAACCCTAGGCTAGATAGCCAAAAAATGGGGTAGCGAACCTTTCCCCAAGGATGATGCACCAACAAGAGATGATCAAATAGTCCAAACCCTAATCAAGAGATAGTCCAAGCCAAACGTGACCTGCTAGTTGTAGTAGCTGCAATGGCATCTCTCCTCCAAACCTGCACACAAGTCCTGCTCTGCAATTCTGAGACTACCTGCCAAGATGAAGACTTGCCTCCTATATTAATAGTAATTCTGGCAAACTTCCTAGGCCAACTTCTCATTCTAGGTATATGTCTATTCAGTATATAATATTTCTTCTAGCCGA
Source organism: Picea mariana (assembly GCA_032191745.1). Lineage (NCBI taxonomy): Eukaryota > Viridiplantae > Streptophyta > Pinopsida > Pinales > Pinaceae > Picea > Picea mariana. The sequence continues at coordinate 46,702 of JASDQU010213603.1, read as the reverse complement.
CTTCTTCTCTTGAAAGCTAATAACCGAATACCAGTTATCTTTTTGAGCTGACATGTCTTCTAGGGTTATTAGCCAACTCATTAGGGTTTCTTCTTGCTTCCCGGAGTATTCTATTCTCGTGGAGGTAAATACCTCCCATAGCTACCATAATATCAACACTCCCTCCTAGCTAGGGAGGTATTACAGGTAGTGGTCTTGAGCACAAAACATACCATTCACCTGGTAGCATCAACATAGTTGTATATACTATCTCATGACTAGATCATGAACACCACCATCACCATCTGTTTCATCAGCTGCATCATCTCTTGGAACCATACTCTATCTGAGTAATCAGACATGATGCTCACTCCATAAAGTGACACAAGAACCATTCTTCTAGTCTAGAAGAATAAATGTTCTGAACCATTTTATGTCTAGGAAATCTATGTTCATTGATCATCCATCTAGATGATAATCATTTTCAACACTGTTGATAGTATTCAAGTCAATTGGAACAATATCATTCAATAGAACACAACTGTATCTATCCATAGTAGTACACAACTACAATCTAGTGGTATACTACCACACCAAGTATCACACATATTCTTGATCAAATAGTGGAACACATCCACCACAATAGTATACATCTACTATTTAGAAACATATGGTCTTCATAACAATCATCTGATATCAACCTGCACAGAAACAATGTTATGATATAACCTGAATCATCTGGGCCATTCTTCCACTCACAAATGTGAAATCTTGGAAGAGCATCTACCCTCAAAAAGGTAAGACATCAATGATGAGCTATCTGGACTATTCTTCTCAAGCAAGAAAGAATAATTGTCCTAATTTTTTAGCCTAGACCATTCCCCACCCTAGGCCATTCCTCCGACACCAAACAAAGTGTAACTTGAAGAGAATGAGTCTTCCTTAAGGAATGTCTATCCCTTATTGTTGAACCTGGACCATTCCCCACCCTGGGCCATTATTCCAGCACTAAACAAAGTGAAACCTGGAGAGAATGAATCTGCCCTAAGGAATGACTGTCTGGACCATTTCCAAAGGAAATGACTATTTTGCACCAACCTCCAAAAACATGCCATTCCCCATGTTAACCACAGTGGGAAATAGTTGTCCGGTGAGGCGGACTAGTCTTCTTGACTAAACCTCAAGAAGAGAGACCGCCCTAGACCACTTCCCATGTTAACCACAGTGGGAAGTCATTGTCTATGGTACATCAACAATCTGGACCATTTTCCGAACTGAAAAATGTATGTCCATCAAAAATCTCAATCCACTTTCCGAACTGGAAAGAATCTGCTCATCCTGGACCATTTTTCGAACTAAAAAATGATTTTCCATCAATCAATAATACATCAGTGCTCCCTCCCAACCTAGGGGTCATCTCAATGAGCTCCATCTTGAGTACACAGACTCTTTCATCTTGGACAGAAGCTTTACCAAAATGTCTGCTTATCTGCTCATCTATGGAGATATGTATTGGAGAACCACTTTCTCCTTTCTGGACTTCATCACGGATAATGTAATGCTTGATTTCAAATGTACTTCGATCTGGAACACTAGTTTTCTCTGAAGGGTTCATGTATCTCTGATCAATAAAGTATATCATTGTTGGAGAACTGGAACATGTCCATGTGGCACTTCTTCTGTCATCATGAGATATTTGTTATGGATTGGCAATCCATCATCCTGATCTTCTGAGTAATCATTCTGATACAATATCTTTGTTTATAGAAAATATTCACCATGCTTTTGCTGTGCTTTGGAGGTTCTCCACCAAGTTATCTTCTTTGATATGCATACAAGGGTCTCTTTCTGGTATGCTTCAAAGTCTCGAGGTTGTTGTTCATACACTCTTTGTTCAATTTCTCTGGAGAATAGATTTTGTATTCATCTGATGTCAATTGTGAACGATATAATGGCTCATGTAGAGGTATGTCTGGTTTACAAGCAATCATCATAGTCTTATCGTCTAGTTTACAAGCAATCATCATAGTCTTCTCCCTTCATCTAGGAGAACCACTAGTTCTCGATCTCGCAATGCTTACACTCATAAGTCTTTCATACATTGTTCTTCATCACAACTTTCAGTTCCTCTGCTTGATTTATGTTAGTGAGTTCATATCAGGCTGATAATCTTGCGATTCTCAATAAAATGACTGGTTGTTCTGGCTCTTCTTTCTTACTTGGAATCTTCATGTTCTTCCTTATGTTTCTCTTTAGCTCTTGGGTCCATGGAGTTTTCTATAGATTCCATGCTTTGAAGATTCCAAATTCTTCCTTTTATCATAAAATAATGGATGTGGATGGTAAACTAGGTATGCTTTAAGGCTTCTCCTCGAAGAAGTCTTCTTCTATGGTAGAACTGAACACATACTACTTTTCATGTTTGCTACCATGGATATACACCTCATCATATTCAATGGATCATAGGATTAGATACCTCCTAATCTTTGCTTCATGTATGAATGCATGCTCTTATTTTTTGTGATATATAATCGGCTCCCTCAATCTAGGAGAGACCATGCTTCTGTCTGCATCCTTATTCTCTTCTGCAAAGTGTTATAAGTCTTTCTCCAATTTCCTCTTGATTGTTGAATTCTTTCTGTCTTTGCTTCTTCTAAGTCTCTTCAGGATTGATTTTGATTTCGGCTTATCTTGTAATAGCTTCCACCTGATGTGTTTGATGTATTTCATCCTTTCATGTGTATTATCGGAATTTGTATAATGATAACAATCCTTATCTTGTTGTTCTTCCATAAGTATAGTTCTTCTTGAAACATATTATCTTCTAAGAGATAGATATACAAGATATGAAAACAAGATATGTACAAGAACTAAGAAGAGTATTGTTACCTTTAGAAGAAGAAGTATCTTTCATCCTTATTAGTCTTCTTTGTAAGTTCCTTTTCTTCGGCAACTGATGCTTTATGTTTCTCCTTCCTTTTCTTTAGCCCGAGACAATGATTCTTGTAGTGACCATACTTTCAATAGTTGAAGCATTGTATTTCAGAAATATCTTTCTCTTGATTTGTCTTCCTTCTTGAACCAAACTTCCTTTTGTTTCTAAAATTATTGAATATTTCTATGAAGGCTTAATCATCATACTTTTTTGGGGGTTTCTCTTTTGCACTGATCCTGGATTCTTCTTGAGCACATCAAGTCCAAAGTTCTTCAAATGTAGGATACTCCTTTCTTGTGTTCATGCTTGCAGAAAATGCATCCCATGTCTTGGGAAGACCACTGAGTATTATGTTTACCAATTCCTTCTCTGAAATGATCTCTTCAATGGCTTGTAGTTGATCTCTTAACTGGGATATCCTCACAAACTATGATGTTATGCTATCATCAGCATTCACCTTCATGTCATAGAGATCATTCTTTAGACTCATTATTTGTCCAATGTTTCTGATTGAGAAGAGGTTTGTTAGGGAATCATACATATTCTTTGATGAGTCAATATGGGAGATGTAGGGTATCAAGTGGTATTTTATAGAGTCCACTATGATACTCATGGAATTGATGTCACCGTTATTGAACTTCCCCATAACTGCAACGTTATGCGGTTCCTTCTCTTTTCCTTCTTCAAACTCTGGTTCCACGATCTTTCCTTTCACGAAATCCAATACTTTATTCTTAGCAAGGATGATGTCAATCCTTGTCTTCAATGCTCTGAAGTTAGAAGCTCCATCTAACTTATTTTCTGACTTCATAGAGTAGGTCATGGCTGCTTTGACTTGGTCAACCCTAGATTTGACCAGAAACTCAACCTTGACGTCTTGGCTTGATGAGAGTATCAGGATATGCGTTAGGCTAGCGCACACTGATCTATCCAGAAATTAGGTCAATCCCTTCACTTAAGGTGCCTCAACGAGAGGATTAGGGTTTTTGCAACTGCACCTGCTAGTAACCCTAGCGACAGTGCTTTGGTGACTGCTCCTGCTAGAAACCCTAGTGGCAGTTCTTAGACAAGATTAATATCCTTATGGGTATGTTTCCTTCCAATAGTTAGATTGAATGAAGGAGGTGGGGCCCATAACCTGTTATAATATAATGGATGTTCTCATTTTACCATTGACAATATCATTATTTTCACCCAACCATAGGCCTAAGCCACCCTCTGAGCACTTTAAAATTGACAGAGAATCACTCCAGAAGCAAAACCTAGGCTAGATATCCAAACGAGAGGTAGTGCACCTTTCCCCAAGGATAACGCACCAACAAGAGCTGATCAGATAGTCCAAACCCTAACAAAGAGATAGTCCAATCCAAACGTGATATGCTATTTGCAGTAGCTGCAATGTCAGATCTCCTCCAAACCTGTGCACAAGTACTGCTCTGCAATTCTTAGAATGCTTGCTAGAATGAAGACTGGCCTACTGTATTTATAGTAATTATGGCTAACTACCTGGGCCGAATTCTCATTCTAGGTATCTGTCTATTCAGTATATATTATTTCTTCTAGCAGAATTCTTCTCTTGAAGGCTAATAACCTAATACCAGTTATATTCTTGAGCCGACATGTCTTATAGGGTTATTAGCCAACTCATTAGGGTTTCTTCTTTCTTCCCAGAGTATTCTATTCTCGTGGAGGTAAATACCTCCCGCAACTACCATAGTATCAACAATTCAGAGGTCTTTGTTTTCAACCATGTTTATACCCCATGAAGACTTTACACCTTGGAATAATGTACACTCCTCCATGTGGGGGAGTTCAGAGGGGGGTTACCCCCTTTGCGGGGTCCATCCCCTCGATTGGGGGGTCCAGGGGCAGGCGAGCCCCTGTCAAGAGTTTAGGGGTAAATCCCCAAAAGGAAAGTTTGTCTTGTAAATGTATATTGTAATTTCATTGTAAATATGGACCGTTCATTATAAGGTCACAGATATGACAGTAGAAGTTATGTTAGGGTTTTTTTCCCTAGAAGGAAACCCTCTTTTGTGAGGGAAATGTATTGTGGATATGTATCATTGTGAATATTGTATTCCGAGAGAGGAGATTGTGATAGAAAGAAGAGGAAGTTATAGTGGGTGTGTTGTAGGTTGTATCCCTTCATTTGATGGATAATAATAAAGGAAGGACCTGACAATTTATTTGGTGGATGTAGCCCACACTGGGTGAACCATGTATATCTGTGTCTCTATTGGATTGTTTATATCATGTGTTTTATTTCCTCATTTGTTTTATTTTATTTATTGGTGATCCTATTTTTTCTAACACTTGGAAGAAGGTGTGTGTGGAGGAACAATCACCTATCCTTGAAAGTAGGAAGCCCTTGTTTTGACCCATGGAGGGAGAAAACTACATTGCACTTGCTTTGTATGAAATTATTGGGTGTACCATTGAAATTCTATACTTTAGATGTGTTTGGAGATATAGAGTATAGAACAAGAACTTTCTTAGAAGCTTATATTAGCTACTAGAATTCAAACCAATATCTTCTTTCTCTTATCCTTATTGAATTAAACCTTAAATATGGTATAGTAGATGAAATATTCATTGAATATCAGAATATGCATTTAGCTCAATTGGTTGATTATGTGGGTGCACCTTTTAGATGTGTCCAATGTCATTCCTACAGGAATTTTGTAATTTGATGTAATTTAAAATTTAACTAAAGCAATTGGAGAGAAACGAGTCAACAATTTGTAGTGGTGAAAAGGATTTGACCACTCACACTATATAAAGAGGGGTTCCACAATCAAAGGGGGTATCCCATGAGTGGGTTGTCTCTCAAAGGAGTTCTTGGAGACAAAATATACTGCTCCAAATGTAAATATGAGTCTAGTGGAGAGACTATCCTTTTACACTCTACCAAACCTATCCAAAGAAAAAATTACGCTCATGAATGGGATGTAGGTGCTTTCCAATGAACATAACCATGAAATGTTGGATAATAATATGGTCTCACCTTTTAACTTATGAATATTAAAAATAATTTAGAGCCAGTAGCTATTTCTACCCAACTTGAACTGGAAATTAATATGAATTCGTCTCCTTCATCTTTGAAAAAATGTATAATGCGTAAGTGGGAGAGTATTACCATTATCCATTGTTTGGAGACACCTAATGTTCTAGAAGAAATTGGGAAGGGATTGTCAAAATATTTCTCCAATTCTATTAAATGGGGGATTGATCCAATCACTATGACGTCTTTATTTGGAGAATCCTCCATGAGTTCAAACTAGAACAAATAATTTTTAAGGTCGAGACATGGTTTCTCATTGTGATGAAATACAAAACTTGTAGGAGCTTTGTGCATGGATTAGTTAAAAAAGGGAGTAGGGACTAGCAGGGGGAGAAAATCATGTATCTCCTTAGCCCAGTTTAAAGAAACCAAGGATATATTTCAAGGTGAAACAAACATTGTTGATGGGGCCCTTAGAGCAAGCTAATCCTTCGAGGGGTGTCTACCATTAAATCCGTGATTTTCAATGTTATGGGATTGGGCATTCTATAAAATATCTTACCATGAGGATGTTTCTTGACCACACTAAACTAGACATTATATTGTTATAGGAAACAATGGGAAAAGGGTTTAAGGTTTTAAAGCTACTTTCAAAGTTTGTGAGAGACTAATTTTTCTTAAGTTTGGATGTTGTGGGGTAAGTCTCTAGTTGGAAGAGATATTCCTTAATTCTAATTATCTCTATTACCATTTATTAAAATATTGTTGCAAAACTCCACACCTTGGAGGGAACCTAAATTTTACCACTAATAGAGAAAAGATATGGGGTCCAAATTCTAGATTGTTGCCAGATTTTCCCCTAAATGAATATGGGAAGAGAATTACTTGGTGGACACGGAACTTGTTCAACTAGTCCCCACTTAGAGGAATAAAAGACTTGGTGAAGATGGGGTGGAAAAGAGACTTGATAGGTTTATGGTGTCCCAATCCTTGCTAGATGATCAAATTAGAGTTAGATCATGGGTCAAAGTTAGCAAAGATATAAATCATTTCCTATTCTTCCTTCATATTGTAGTAGAAGAAATCAAACTAACAAGTCCATTCAAGTTCAATTTAGGATGAATAGATGACAAGAAATTTATTAAATCAGTCCATTTAATTTTAATTTGGGATGAATAGATAATAAGGAATTTGTTAAATTGTTCCATTCAAGTTTAATTTAGGATGAATAGATGATAAGGAATCTATTAAATTGGTCCATTCAAATTTTGATGCTTCTACTAGGGAATCTACTAGCATTTAGTTTTCTACTAATATAAAGACTTTAAAAAAGGTTATATCTTCTTGTTCATGTGAGAAAAGAATAAAATACGAAAAAATCCTATCCTGAATTGAAGCTTAAATTTCTAACGTCTACAATGCCAATATCAATGGAGGTTTAGTTGAGGATTCAAGGAAATAGTTGAAGACTTTGGAATAAAATAGAGGGAAGCTACTAGCAAAGAAAGAGGCCACATATAGGTTAAAAAACAAATCCATTTGGTTATCAAAAGGCAATGAACACACAAAATTATTTCACAATCATGAAAATCATAGGAGGAATATTAGCACCATTTGGGAATGAAGAGAGGTGATGGGACATTGGCTAGGTATTTCAAACATTTATCCAAGCTAGGTTTGGCTCATTTTGAGGATTGTTTTAAGGAAGAGGATAGAGTCAATATTTCATAAATTGTTAAAAATATTTCCTTCTTCTCTACCTTTGTGGTTGAGACAGCTAGAGACATAATTATGGATCAAGACATATCTAGGTAAGAGTTGCAAAGAGATTTCAAAGCTTACAAGAGGACAAATAAGTTATTCTAGTCCATTGATTTATGTTTTGGCTTCTATGAGATTTTTGAGGAAGACCTCTTAAGAGTTGTTTAGGAGTCAAGCACTATAGATAGGGTCTTGGGTTCCTTAAATATCGATTTCCCTAATTCCAAAGAAAGATGACTCTAACTCCATTGAGGAATTCATACCTATCTCCATATATAGTTGTATCTACAAAATCATAGCCAAAATTACATCCCTAAGGGTGAAGAAAATTTTGTCTAAAGCCATATCCCATGAGAAATTTTAGTTTCTCCATGGGAGGAAGTTTCATGATGCAATAGGTGTGTCACAAGAAGGTATGCACTCTATAAACACTAAGAAGGTGTTATCAATGGTCCTCAAGCCTGACCTATCAAAGTCATATGAATAAAAAAAATGTTTATATTTGATAGTTATGTTGTTTCATATTAGCTCCAGTGCCCTCATTGTTGATTAGGTCATGGGATGTTTGAACTCAGTATCTTTTGTCATTTTAACCAATTGGTTTGCCTCAATTTTTTTAAGTTTTACAAAGGGGTTAGGAAGGGGTGCCCCCTTCCCCCATTGTTGTTCTTGATCATAAATAAGGGGCTTAGTAGGGCTTTAATAGTATCCAAAAGATGATGCACATTGAAAGGTATAATTATTGGTACCTTTGAATTACCTCACTTTATATTTGTAGATGATGTACTACTTTTCTGTGATGGTTCTTTTATGGATACATGCTAATTGAAAGAGGTTTTTCATTTATATTTTTCTTTTGTTGGGATGAAAATTAATCTATAGAAATCATCTATCTCCTTCTTTGGAGTAGTTGAAGATAAAATTAGGTTACAACTATATCTTTCTCCTATCAATGAAATGATTTTTAGGATGGATTTAAGGTTCCTGGGTTATTTATTAAACCATATCATTATGGAATCCATGATTGGAAATGGCTCATAGCTAAGGTGGAAAAAAGGATAAATCTATGATGCAATAGATCACTATCAAGAGGGGCTAAAATGTAATCCCAATGAAATTAGTCCTACAAGCAATCATAGTCTGTTGGCACTCATTGGCCTTTATTCCCAAAGGGGTCCTTCAAAAAATTAGGAAGAAAATATTTAGATTTTTATGGTCTAGGAATAAATATATGGAAGGGATCCCACTAATTGAAGGGAAAACAATTTCCAAACCCAAATATATGGGGGATTGGGGTCTTTAAAATATTCATCATTTCAGAAAAGCTCTAGTAGCTAAGATAATACGAAGGTTGATTGTCAGGGACAAGTTGTAGAATTATATTATTATTCAAAAATATGTTTTCCCCCTTATCAATTGGTCCATAATGCCTCAACTTGAAAAAATGAAAAAAAGAAAGAAATTAAATCAAATTTTAGAAAAATTAAATGTAAAACTCTAAAACAAAATTAAAATTAAAACTATAAAAAAACAAAAAAAACTAAATAATTGTTCTTTACAAAGAAATTAAAACATAAAATAAAAAATATACAAAACAAATTAAAAAATAAAAGTAAAGTAAAAAAATATTAACAAGTTTAAAAAAAGAAGGTATGTAGTGTGGGGGGAATTACTAGAATTCTTCCCCCCGCCCGACCATATACCACCATTCCCCCTCAGGAAACCAACACTCTATCATTTCCCTCCTCCCCCTCCTCCCCCTTGCAAAGAAAACAATCATGGGTGTAATTTCCATAGACAATAAAAATATATAAAGGTTTATTGGTTTGAAGTTGTGTGTTCTTCCCTTATTCAAGTTGGGGATTATGTCCTTGATCTTGGCTTATGGGATTTTGGACCCCGTGTTGGTATTAGATTTTTTTATTTTGTTTCCTTGGATTCCCTCGGCTTTGGTGTTGTTCATGGTGTTTTCCATTCCATTTATT
>JASDQU010213601.1:6121-18466 GCA_032191745.1 Picea mariana | reverse complement strand
CCTACAAGAATCAGGCATTCTCGCACCCAAATATACTAGCAGCCTGTGAACCTTCTTCAAAAATGAGTTTTCTTGGAAGAGATGAAAGTAACTTTTCTCAGGAGAAATTTCTTATGAAGCGCCTGAGTACACCATCATTAATACATCATCATGACGACTAAAATCATGGGTAACAGAATGCCCCCCAAAGTATGAGGTTGGAACCAGTGACATTCGAAAGACTTTGTAAGCTGCATGTGTGTGTCAGAAACCAGGAGCACACCTAATCAAAAACCTGTGAACAACCAAGCATCTGCAGAATATCTTATATATCAATTCTGAGGTAGGATTTCCCATACTCAGATCAAATACTGATGACATTATAGACATGGGTCATGGACACCAATCATACACTGTGGATCCATACCGTCAAAATATAGCATAGCCACCAGGAATACAATGTGGATCTATGCGAGAAATTTTAAATTAAGACGACATATCCACGAGACATACATAGTGGATCTATGTGTCACAAATTATACATACTCCATCGCAATCTGGACAAAAGAGATGATATCCAGGGTCTTCAATCTCATCGCCCAAAGTACGAATCTAACCATGTGATTACATGTGTTGAAGTCAAACATGGCATAAACCACTTGATTACTGGTCATTCATGAAACTGTTAACAAGTGCAAGGGAAATCACCATTGATGTTAATGACTCCCAAGGTACACTAGTAAAATCCATCGAGTGTAAATAAATGAGTTGAAGTCGAACATCTAATGGAATCTTTCGATCAGGGTTCAATGATGTAAACCCACTGTCGAAAGTGAGAAAACTTGCCATTGAGGCATGCAAGCTCCAAGGTACCAAATAATTTCTAAGTCTTGATTCTGGATAATGAGCTGAAGTCGACGGAATAAAACTCATCACAGGAGGGCCTTGATGTATCCCCCATCAATGACACGAAATGAGTAATAGATTTTGAAGGTGAAGCAGAGTATGATGTGAATTGAACTGGACACAGGGAAGGCCGACTCGGAGAGAGTGGATAACTATAGATGGCCGACTCAATATAGGTTTCAGATGGACTTCTCTTGAACATATGAATGACATGACCAATGATTTGGCAGCATTGACTCAAAGACGACACAGGGAATGACCTTGTAGCACATCGAATGAGAGACAAATGGATTTCCCAAACAGGCTTCAAATGATGAATAGGGGGTGTCATATTCAAGAGCGACACTTACTGCCAATCAATATGAAGATGAAAAACATATCCCTTTCCCAAATTTTCCCCCACCATTTCTGGTGAGTACCTCTTTATTTTTACGCAAGCTTGAGGAGGATAACATATACTTGTTGATATAAGCTTATCCTTTGGATAATTCCTTCAGAGTATGTTTAACGAACCCTGAGAAGGAGTGGTTCGGTCCCATCACGAGTCTGTCGATGTTTGTTTAACGAGTCCAAAGATAGAAAACTCGAAGGTTTTTTAACATTATAGAGTTTGGAAAAACACTTAAAAGAGAACTCTCTTAGTTCCTTTTTTGTAAAATAATCTAGATGAGACCGAAAAAGAGATAAATTATCACTTACCAGACGCTTACTTCAAATACTTTATTGAGCATGAAAACAGCAAGGTCACTCGGCGATCTTTTCATGTTTAGAGAGTTTGAAAAGAGTTTAAAGAGGACTCCAGGGGGGTTCCTTTTTTGTATAACCTTGTTGATCCCAAAAAAGTGATAAAAGTATGCTCGATCACATTCTCATATATTTTCGAGTGCAAGAACGGACAAAGACGATGGTCGAGGTTTTATACAAAAACCCTAAAAAACAATCAAAACATGCGATGACAAAGAAAAATATATGTCTGTATCCCTGTATTTGACCATCAAAATCATCACGCTTGCAAAAGTTACACTCAACATGACATTAGGGATTAGGGTTTAATAGATAAATAATCATAAAAAACCAAATGACATAGTAAAAGTAAATAAAAAGGATTAGATACTCTTTTTACCACATCATTTTTACCTTTCCACTATTTGAGCTCAAAAAACCCCTCTTTTACCCTTAGAGTTCGGTGTCAGATTGTGGGAGCTACGATAGTCCATTCAGCGAGCTGTTAGCGATAGTAAGGTAGGCTCTTAGTCCTTAACACTTTCGTGGTTCAATTTTGCAATTTCATTGGTTAAATTATCATTTTTAAGTTGATTTGTGGAGCCCTACTTGTGCGCTGCCATTCTCACAGGCAGGCTATACGGGACCTCCAAGAATGAGTCATTCTCGCAGGTGACCCATGAGAAACCTGCGAGGTTCTCGCACTGTGCACAAAGGGCACCTGCGAGAACCACAAAGCTCAAAATTATTTTTAAATTTTAACCCAATGAAAAAGAATCAAAGAATGAAAAAAGGTTGCTAATCTTCTTTTTGTGTTCCTTATGTAGGTAATTGACCATCAAAATGGTGCTTGAATGGTGTGAAAGGGAACATGAAGAAGACAATGCAATGGCTGAAAATCATCCACCTACTATTGCTGCTTTGAGAGATTGTGGCCTCTTGAAGTACTTTCGTATCCTGGGCATGAGGGCCCAAGTCAAGTTGTTAGAGTACCTGGTGTGTATGTGGGACCCTGATTAGCAGGTATTTCATGTGGGGGTCCACACACTGTCCTTAGACATTGAGGACATTTACTTTTTGACTGGATTGTCTCGGCGGGGGTACTAAGTGAGCCTGACCGGTAGTAGAGTTGGTGGGCTGCATATGAGTGAGTACTATCATTTACACTGCGTTCCCGAGGCTGAGAGAAAGAAAGGAAAAGTAGCTACCTGTGGGGTACGAGACTTGACCCTCCGTACTATCCTATTCACCATAGCTCGGATGGCTGGGAGTTATGCTCCTCACATGGTGTTATAGAGTTACTTCTAGTATGCTATTGAGTGTACTGAGCCTCGAGTGTTCAACTGGGTAGATGTTGTGCTTCGCAGTATAAAAAAGCAGTTGACCAAATGTAGACGAGGTAACCTGAAGCAATTCGGGTACGGATCTTTGTTGGTATCCTTCTTCCTAGTGAGGGTCCCATTACTGAGGTTGCAGGTTGAGTGGAATATATCGGGTCACAGGGATCCAAGGATGTTGAGATGGTGTCGGCTCATGGCCCAGCACGTAGCAGGACCGAACATCAAGACTTATAATGATACTTTCTTTGACTGGCTTCAACCACAACTATTGATGGTTGACGACTATGATTATGCCGGGTTGGATTTCTAAGGAGATCTAGACTTAGTACTGCCAGAGGATGCTCAGTGGGGGGACCTTGTTAAGAAGTACACACATTTTTTCCTTTTAAATATTTTTGTGAATTTTTATCATATTCAAATGTTTTTGTTTTATATGTTCATCCAAAGACTAATACAAAATCGTTTGTTGATAACACAGATGTTGGACCTTACAGACCTCCTGGCACTTTTCCCATCCAGTGGCGAGGAGAGGTAGCGACAGTGCCACAATATGCTGAGGATTGTCAAGTCATGGAACAAAATCTAGAGGGCCTGACTGCAGATATTCTAGACATGACTCTGGAAGAGGTTCCACGGCGTGATCAATGTCATACTCTAGGAGTATCAGCATCCATGAGTCAACTGCTCCGTAGGGTTGCTCAGGCAGTCATGTGTTACCATGAATGTCATCCATGACGTCACATTGTAGAAGTTATGAGCTTCAGATTTTGACATTTTGGTCTTCGGACAAACTTTTTGTAAAAAACTCTTCTGATCGTTATATATATAGACGGCTTCTACCAGTTTACCTTATATTGTGTGAATATTGATGTGATTTATTTATAAATGATTCAAATGTCTGTCCAATACATAATTAGCCAATGCATTTGTTAATGTATTTAGACATCTAGGAATATGTTGATATTCAATGTGATCAAAATAACGTTCTAAGAGGCGAATTCGCAAATACACCCGTAGCAAAGTAAGACGTCGAATAGAGTAGACATTACTTAACTATAGTACTACAAGCTGCGAATCAAGTCACACAACCAAATGACGAATTCTGAGCGAGATAGCATCAACAAATAATTCAATAACAACACTATACTCTGCAATGTTGTTGGTCACACAGCCGAGGCACACACCTCGTAAAGAGACAAGTTTGTTTGTAAGGGCATAAATTTCCCACGTAGCGGAAGCAAGGTTCTGAGTACTACGGCTAGCGCCATCAGGGAAGCTAATATAGGGTAGCGAAGACTCCAACATCTGGAAATCAAACACAACGTCACATAAGGGTAGATACCAGATAACAACAAAAGAAAATTAAAGTAACACACAAGAAGTATGATACAAAAAATACAAGTACTAGTGCACAGATGATTTTATGCATAGTAGTTCTTCAAGTACAACCCATTCCTGGGTTCACTCAAAGGGATACCATCGTAATCTACCAACTCATAAGCTCCTTTTTCCAAAACTCGTCAAACGATATAAGGACCTTTCCACATGGGTTCGAATTTCCCAGCTCCTAACATATCTCAATCTTGTTCATAGAGAAGAACAAGATCACCTTCAGAAAAAAGGTGAGGCTTGACATGCTTGTCGTATTGGGCTTTGACAATATTTTTTTGAGCTTTGATAACTAGGGTGGAATCACGTCGAGTTTTCTCTAATCGCATAAGATACAATAGACGTTCTTCTTTAGCAGAAGTGTTGGGTAGGAGTTCAACAACTAGTTTTAAAGAAGGTATCTCACATTCGATAGGGAGGATGGCTTCCACACCATAGACTAACCGAAAAGGTGTAAACCCAGTAGCGGACTTGACATATGTTTGGTACGCCCACAATGCCAAAAAAAACATTGTGTGCCAACTTGTTTTATGAATCCCTATCATTCGTCAAAGCATATTTATGAGAACTTTGTTAATCGCTTTGACTTGTCCATTGGCTTGTGGATAATAGGGCATTGAGTTATCATGGCAAAGACCCAACTTTTCAGTAAGTTTGGACATCATAAAATTCCTAAAGTGGCTACCATGATCAATTATGATAGCTTGGGGAACACCAAAACGAGCTATGACATGATTAAAAAGAAACAAAGTTGTGGTCTTACCAGTGTTATCAAATGTCGGCATCGCCTCGACCCATTTTGTAAAGTAATCAATGGCTACAATGATGTAACCATGCCCCTCGGTCGAGTGAGGGTGACATGTCATGAAATCTATGCCCCATTTTGCAAAGGGACCAACTGATACCATAGGGTGAAGAGGAGCAGGATGTGACCGAATTTTCTGATTATAGGTCTGGCAGGCATGGCATTTCTTAACGGAAATAATGCAGTCATTAAACAAAGAAGGCCAAAAATATCCGGCGCATAAGATCTTTTGGGCAGTAACATACCCAGATATATCACCACCATATGCTCTAAAATGGAAGTCATTCAGAGCTTTCTCGGCTTCATCGAACGTTAGACAATGTCGAAAAACAGAGTCAATCCCTCGACGGTAAAGAGTATCTCTAAGGATAATGTATTGATGAGCTTGATAGCGAATTCGATGTCGGTCAGTACTAGACAAATGTGGCCGGAAAGCCTGGGTTTGGAGATATATAATGATATCCCCATAACAAAGATCATCAGTGCTAATAATAAAAAGAGATTCATCGAGTAAAGAATCAAATGCTGCATTTTCCGTTGCAGAGTGGGGAAAATCGCATATCAACTCAGCAAAAACTAAGGACTTCTTGGACTTGGTGCGACCGAATTCCAAGTCAAACTCCTAGAGTATCACAATCCATTTAGATTATTTTCCCCCTAGAAATTGTCGTGTCAAAATATGTTGCATATGGTTGCAATGAGAAATCACCATAGTCTTGCATGAGAGGATATAGTGTCGGAAGCATTGAACGGCTTGAACGGCAGCCAAGGCTAGTTTATCGACATGTTGATACTTGATTTCAGTCGGCGTGAGACTTCGAATCAAGTAGTAAATAACATGTTCATCATGAGCATCATCCTCTTGGACGAGAACCATGACAATGGTGTAATCTGAGGCAGCAAGGTAAAGGAAATAATCGCAACTGTAATCGGGGGGGAAGAGAAGCGGATGTTAGGGACAAATTCAAAGCTTCAAAAGTGTTGTTGGCAATGGCATCCTAGACGAACTCCAAATCCTTCTTTAATAGCCGCGTAAAACCACAAGTTATCTCGACGTAATTTGGGATAAAACGACAAAGAAAGTTTTCTTTCCCCTACAAACTTTGTAACTGGCGTAGTGTAGAAGGAGGAGGGAGATTAAGGATCACCTAAACCTTCAAATGATCTCTAGGGTCAGGGACTATCCAAGGGTCGTGAGACGCAGGAAGTTCATGAGGCAAAGTGGAGATCATGTTGATGGAAGCAACGAACGAGCGTGGAACATCGGGCGGTGGAATGGAAAAAGTACCCATTAACGAGGAGTCCTTAAGAAGGCCTACACCGATGTTCTCATAACCCGACGGGGTTTTAGCAATAAACAGTACGTTGCCAGTACAAGTATCAGAGTTGAATAAGGCAAGTTGGTCGATGGTAATAACCCTTCTTTGATGAGGAAAACGTACTACACAGAAAAGTGTTGACACAACGGTCCGCATGGAATCGATCTAGCTGTGGCCAAGCAGAAGATTATAATCAAGAGGAGCGTCAAATACCTCCACTTCGACTTGGACCATTTTGCCTTCTAATGTGATGGGAAACAAAGGAAGAACACTGTAGGGCTTAAAACCAGAGCCATTGAAGGCTTTAAGAGTGTTCTGGGATTCATTCAAATAAGGAGAGCCAATGGCTTTCCAGCAAGCAAGAGACATGACACATGTCGAGGCACCCTCGTTGATAACAGTTCGGCAAATGTTCTTGTAAGAGACAACAACTTGTATCTGGAACATGAGTTGAAGGGGTAACCTTGGAATATTATCTTCCAAGTCAAATACTATTAAATTCGTATCCATTGGGTCAATTCCACCGATATCTTTCAACAGTGCCTTTCGTTGTGCGGGACAAGTTTTAAGGACTTCAAGGGCTGACATCGCAGAAGGTGCTTGGGCCAGATCTTCAACAATGTTGTAGTTCTGGGCTGCATGAGCATGAGGATTGAAAGATGATTTCTGAATGACGCCCTTAGGGGGGGTTCACAGAACTGTGTCGAGGCTCGTTCGTTCGAGATGAAGAGGACCGTTGGTAGGTGGAGTCATGGGAGAGGGTTGTACCAAGGAAGGGGGTAAATCATCAACCTTCTCCTTAGATGGAGAATAATCTTTGGCTCGAGTGGTGAGTGAAACATTGTTCTGCTTAGAATCACTAGTACACATAAAAACATAAGAAGTGGTAGAAGAGGAGGGTTGGTCATGGATGCCCAATTGAGCCTGTTGTTGAGACGGGAAAGGTTGGGACAAGATAGCCAGTGCAGGTAGTTTTGGGGCTCCCTGAAGGAACTTAGTAACCTCGACACGTCATGGACAATCCTTCATGTAGTGATCATCACTATAGATAAGGCAAGGGTATCGTGGTTTGCACTTATCCCGATCATCAACAGGGGTATTTTTAGTTTTCTCTACTTGAGGATTATTTTTTCCCTCCTTATTCTTGCCTCTCCCATTTTTAGATTTATTTTTACCAGCTGGGGTAGATTGAACGACATTTACCTTAGAAGTTTTTCCAGTAGGAGTGGCAGGAGATAGAGCATTTTTAACATTAGAAGAAGCAGATTTAGGGTTTGTGCTTGAAGTGGAATGTGATTGGGCTTGGGCAGTACCAATCACACCGTCAGCTGCATGCGAGGCAGCTGGAGTAGTTGAAGTGCTAGAAGAATTAGGATGAGGTAATTCAGGTAACAAATCGTAAAGGGTTCCCATTTGTAAATAAACGAGGTCAAGATATTGAGCACGACTTATAGCCTTCTCTTCTGTAACTATGCCTCCCATAGCAATATCCTTACCGATTTCGTTCACAAATGATTTTGTAAACCATTCTTCCAGTAACTAATCGGGGAGCTCAAGTTTAATGAGACGTCGTCTCCTTCGCCACTCATGGATGTGATCAGATATATGAGTGCCTTTAGTCTATTTGAAGGAAGTCAAAATCTCAGTGCCCATATCATAATGGATCGATAACTGGTAATGCGTAAGGAAATCCATAGCTAGGGTGTTGAAATCAGAGAATAAACCTCGTGGCAATTCAATATACCACTTCGCAACAGAACTGGTAAGGGTTCATTGAAAAAGACGTAAACGAATAGAGTCATCAATCAATGAGTTGGATGAACCCCATAGGTGAAAATTCATAACATGATTTTTTGGGTCCTCTCCCACTTTTTTGTCGAATTTTGGAATGTCTAAGGGAAACTTGGCTAGGATAACAGGCCATTGGGGAGAGTGACAAATAGGATCATTTAAAATCCTTAACAAATACGGAAGATCCAAAGTGGAAAGAAAAGGTAACTGTCGATTCACCTGCGGGTACTGGTGGATTTGGGGAGGAAGCCCTGTCGGCAAACCAGTAGGACCATAAGAAGTCTGCATATATTGTAAAGATCCAGGAATATTCAGTGGTGGTTGGACAGGATAGTAGCTCATCAGATTATACCCTAAAATATGGGCTTGAGTTTGAGCATTTGACCCCCAAATGGGATTGAAAGAATCGAGATATGGTTGGCCCATACTGGGGAGTGTTGGTGACGCAGTTGGAAACTACTGCCCCCCAGTCAATGGAGAAGGATTTTGGATCAACTGATTCCAATATTGGGCCAAAGATGGAGGTATGTTTTTCCCATAAGGTGGAGTTGGTCCTCCCATCGAAGGTGGTGTTCCAATTGGATTTTGCCAACTAAGAGGGGGTTGAGTTATACTACCTTGATGAGATTGTTATACTATGTGTACAGTGCGAGAACCTCACAGGCTGCCTTAGGCTCACGTGCGAGAATGCATCATTCTCGCAGGCCCCATATAGTCTACCTGCGAGAATGGTAGCGTGCAAGTAGGGCTCCATAAATCAATTTAAAAATGAAAATTTAACCAATGAAATTGCAAAATTAAACCATAAAAGTGTTAAGGACTAAACACCTACCTTACTGTTGCTGATGGCTTGCTGAATGGACTATCGTAACTCCCGCAATCTAACGCCGAACTCTGAGGGTAAAAGGGGGGGTTTTGGAGCTCAAATAGTGGAAAGGTAAAAATGATGTGGTAAAAAGAGTATTTACTCCTTTTTATTTACTTTTACCATGTCATTTATGATTATTTATCTATTAAACCCTAATACCTAATGTCATTTTGAGTGAAACTTTTGCAGGCGTGATGATTTTGATGGTCAAATACAGGGATATGGACATGTTTTTCTTTGTCATTGCATGTTTTGATTGTTTTTTAGGGTTTTTGTATAAAACCTCGAGCGTGGTCTTTGTTTGTTCTTGCTCTTGTAAATACATGAAAACATGATTGATCATACTTTTATCACTTTTTCGGGCTCAACAAGGTTATACGAAAAAGGAACCCCCCCTGGAGTCCTCTTTAAGCTCTTTTCAGACTCTCTAAACATGAAAAGATCGTCGAGCGACCTTGCTATTTTCACACTTGATAAAGTATTTGAAGTACGCGTCTGGTGAGTGATAAATTATCTCTTTTTTGGTCTCGTCCAGACTGTTTTACGAAAAAGGAACTGAGAGAGTTCTCTTTTAAGTGTTTTTCCAGACTCTATAATCATGAAAAACCTTCGAGTTTTCTATCTCTGGACTCGTTAAACAAACATTGACAGTCCCATAATGGGACTGAACCACTCCTTCTTAGGGTTCATTAAACATACTCCGAGGGACTTATCCGAAGGATAAGCTTATATCAACAAGCATATGTTATCCTTCTCAAGCTTGCTTAAAAATACAGAGGTACTCGCCAGAAATGGTGGGGAAAATTTTGGGAAAGGGATATGTTTTTCATCTTCATATTGATTGGAAGTAAGTGTCACTCTTGAACATGACACCCCCTATTCATCATTTGAAGCCAGTTTGGGAAATACATTTGTCTCTCATTCGATTTGCTATAAGCTCATTCCCTGTGTCATCTTTGAGTCAATGCTGCTAAATCATTGGTCGTGTCGTTCATATGTTCAAGAGAAGTCCATTTGAAACCTATATTGAGTCGGCCATCTGTAGTTTTCCATTCTCTCAGTGTCGGCCTTCCCTATGTCTAGTTCAATTTGCATAATTCTTTGTTTCACTTTCAAAATCTATTACTCATTTCATGTCATTGATGGGGGATACATCAAGGCCCTCCTGTGACGAGTTTTGTTCCTTCGACTTCAGCTCATTATCTGGAATCAAGACTTATAAATTCTTTGGTACCTTGGAACTTGCATGCCTCAATGGCAGGTTTCCTTGCTTTCGACAGTGGGTTTACATCATTGACCCCTGGTCAAAAGATTCCATTGGATGTTTGAATTCAACTCATTCATTCACATTCGATGGATTGTACTAGGGTACCTTGGGAGTCATTGACATCAATGGTGATTTCCCTCGCACTTGTTAATGGTTTCATCAATGACCAGTAATCAAGTGGTTTCTACCATGTTCGACTTCAACACATGTAATCACATGGTTAGATTCATACTTTGGGCGACGAGATTGAAGACCCTGGACATAATCTCTTTTTTCCAGGTTGCGATGGAGTATGTATAATCTGCGACACATAGATCCACTGTGTATGTTTTATGGCTATGTCATCTCAATTTGAATTTTTCGCATAGATCCACAGTGTATTCTTGGTGGCTATGTTATATTTTGATGGCATGGATCCACAGTGTATGATTGGTGGCCATGACCCATGTCTACAATGTCATCAGTTTGTGATCTGAGTATGGGAATGCCTACCTCAGAATTGGTATATATGATATTCTGCAGATGCTTGGTTGTGCGCAGGTTTCTGATTAGATGTGCTCCTGGTTTCTGACACACATATGCAGCTTATAAAGTCTTTCGGCTATCACTGGTTCCAACCTCATACTTTGGGGGGCATTCTATTACCCATGATTTTGGTCGTCATGATGATGTATTGATGATGGTGTACTCAGGCTCTTCATAAGAACTTTCTCTTGAGAAAAGTTACTTTCTTCTCTTTCCAGAAATCTCATTTTTGAAGAAGGTTCGCAGGCTGCTAGTATATTTGGGTGTGAGAATGCCTGATTCTCGCAGGCTTCCTTAAGCCAAGGTGCAAACTTCTCACACTGTGTTGAACTGCTAGGGTGTGAACTCTTCCTAAAGCATGGAAAAAGATGAATTCTCGACATTTCTAGAAGGGAATATTCTAGAAGGATGAGTTGGCATTCGAATGGTTATCCTAGTACTGGATTCCTTGATATTTTGGGATCATTCTTATCCAAGTAACTAATTCATTCTCTCCTATATATTGAGGGAATTCTCATGGAAAAGGTTAAGCAATATTCATTGGAGAATTGGTGAAAGAATTAGTGAAAGAATTGTGTGAAGGACTTAGTTGAACAACAGCGTGGAGACTCTAGCAAGTCTATCAAGAGGATTTGATATTCTTCATACAAGGATTGAGAAAGTGTGTGTGTTGGAGCCAAGGGCCATCGAAAGGAAGTTTGTGACATCAAGGCTCTGGGTGTAATCTTTACTTTCCATTAATATGATACAGTGGCATGTCCCTTTCCCATAAAGCTATTTCCACTTTATTGTGTAATTCCTTGATCATACACATAGGTTGATTGTTGAATATATTGTGCTATATTCACTTTGGTTGGTTTGTGTTGTCTTGGTCTTGACTTCACGAGAGCACTGGAGCGAAGCGGGAGCAACAGAGACCCTAGGAAGCGATATAAAGGTATGTTACTTATTCCTTCCTACTAGTTGATTCAATGGTCAAAACTTAGGGAAAGAGTCATGTTCTGTTTTGTTTTGTTCTAGATCTAGGTGGATCTAGGGAGATCAGTTAGTGTCCTCACCTACCGATTAGTCCGATAAAAAAATTGATTCAATGGTCAAAACTTATGGAAAGAGTCATGTCCTGCCCTGTTTTGTTCTAGATCCAGGTGGATCTAGTGAGATCAGTTAGTTTCTGGTTAGTGGACAATCTCATCAAGGTAGTATAACTCAGCCCCCTCTCAGTTGGAAAAATCCAATTGGAACACCAACATCACAACAACGAGATGAGAAGGGTTTGGGCTAGGGTGGAAAAGTTACGCTAACAACGTACTTAACGAACTTACACCCTGGTGCAAGCTCCCACACATAATCATGGGTATACCCTCCAAGGATCCCGAGTGAGTTTGGTCAACGTCAATTCTAGGTACCGTGAAGACTTTCCCCTCCACAGTCAC
>JASDQU010213600.1:7832-18453 GCA_032191745.1 Picea mariana | reverse complement strand
TAGAGAAATAAGGGTAAAATGAGGCAGCACTTAAATTGATAAGCCCGCGGTTCTACGCCTGCGATCATATGAAATGGTTTGAAGGGAGCGCCTCATACAGATTTCATTCGACAGAGAGTTACACCAGAACAATACAGAGAATCGATAAATAATTGAATATGATCTGTTGGTGAACCGAGAACGCAGCAGAAGCACAAGTACAATCTAATGAGTCGATCCATGTATGTGATCAACTCATGAGGACAGATGAATCGATACACAGCCATGATTAAAAGAGAGTTAAATCAAGAAAACATGAATAAAGAATAAAAAGGAAAAATGATATTAATTAAAGTTTAAGATTATCATTTTAAATGAAAAGGTACAATGGTTCAAATATCAAAAGACACAATGCTTCAAACTCACACCAGTTGGAAGACTATATAAACAAGAAATAATTGT
Source organism: Picea mariana (assembly GCA_032191745.1). Lineage (NCBI taxonomy): Eukaryota > Viridiplantae > Streptophyta > Pinopsida > Pinales > Pinaceae > Picea > Picea mariana. The sequence goes on along the minus strand of JASDQU010213600.1, from coordinate 18,012 downwards.
GAGAAGAAATGAAGTTAAATTTGTTGAAGTATATATATTTATATATAATGGATTGAATGAAAGTTCATTCTATCAGGTTGGTGCATGTTTACAAGCTGGGTCTTGTATGAGGATTGGATTCCTCATATCTCAGTTGGATTTGAGATCAACAAGCTGGGACTTGTTATGAGGATTGGATTCCTCATTTCTCAGTTGGATCTGAGAACTACAAGCTGGGTCTTGTAACAGAGAGTTGGGTCTCTCATAATTGTATGAAGATGATATTCAAATATTGATCTTATGTATTCATTCAAGTTATTCAAATAAATAAAATATTTATTCTTTTATATATTGATTAAGAAAATGAAAAAAATATTTGTTGTTCAGTTAATCTGTGAAAAGTGGAAAATTGTCCAAAGTTTTGGACATTGATTCACCCCCCCCCCTCTCAGTGTCAAGTACCCATTTTCAACAATTGGTATCAGAGCGGGTTCCTTTAGCACAGTTTAAACACTGAAGGTAGATTCAGAAGAAATGGGTGGACAAATTGCTATCTCCACAAATGAAGCTCCCTTATTTGATGGAACAAATTATTTACCATGGAGGGAAAATATAAAAAGATATCTTAACTCACGAGGATCTGGAGTTTGGGATTCGGTAGTAAGTAAGCCCTGGCACTTAACTACTTCAAAGAGCAAATCCAAAATTGCAAAAGAAGCAAGGAGAAACAATTCAGTAGTCGTAAAAGCAATTCAGGATGGATTGTCAGACCAAGTCAGAGAAAAGATGAAGCACTACAAATCTGCCAAAGACTTATGGCTCCATTAGAAAATTGTTATCAGAATGAAACACAAGAAGAAGAGAAATCCAGTCAAAGTGAGCAACAAGACTCAAATACAGAGGATTCCTGTTAGAATAAAGAACAAAACTCAGAAGAAGAGAATTCTTATCAAGATAATGAAGAAGATAAAGAAAAGAAAAATTGCAATCAACTTGAAGAACACAATATAGAAAAATACATTTCTAATTAGAATGAAATGAAAGATTTGATACAAACCTCAATTAACAATGAAGAAGACAACCTCATCAAGGAATTGAGGAATACCTTAGTATTCACTAAAGAAAAAATCTTAGATTTTAAGACTGATGTTATAACTACAATTGAAGTGATTAATATAGAACTAGGAAATGGTCTATATATTGAAGTTACTAAGGATGTTCTTGATCATCTTGAGTCCACAACTATGTGCACTCTAGAAGAGTTGGAGAAACTCCAACAGAAGGATATGTTGATACTTCAACAGTTAGATCATTCTAACCATGAAAAGTTTGAACAGAGAGTTCAGCGAGAAGACAAAGAAGAGAAGATTGATAAATTGAAGAATGAAATCAGTCAAGCAAAAGAAAAAAAAGAAGGAATATGATGAACTTAGCAAAAACCTTGCAGATCTAAAAGAACTAAGAGAAAGCAACGTCAATCTGAAAATCTAACTTGAAGAAGCCAAAAGAAGAGAGGAGGTAGTAAGGAACCAGTTGAACAAAGGGGAAGAATCATGTCATAAGCTGGAAGCAGAAGTTGTGAATCTTAGAAAGAAGGTTGAGAGGTCAAACACTCAACTAGAGGAAATTAAAGAAAGTGAAAAAGACCTAAAGATCCAGTTGACAAGGAAAGAAAATTCTTACCACATATTGAAATTGGAAATGATCAATTTCAAAAAGATAAATGAAAATACTAATGCAGATCTAATGACTCAAATTGAAGAAGCGAAGAAAAAGGAAGAAGCCCAGAAGATTCAAATAACTAAAAAGGAAGAATCATGTCACATGTTTGAATTAGAAAACATCAACCTCAAAAGTATTCAGCTAGAATACGAGGAAGAAATCAAAGTATTGAAAACTAAAGTTTTTGATCTAACAAGAGATTTGAAAGAATTGAAGACATGTGACAAAACTAGTAAATGTAAAGAAGTCTTGGATGAGACAGAAGAAATAGTTATCAATCTAAAGACTCATCTTCAACATGCTAAAAAGGTGGAAGAAGCCCTAAAAATTCAGCTGACTAAAAAGGAAGAATTATGTCAAATATTAAAGTTAGAAATAATCAATCTCAAACAGATGAATGAAAAGACATATAAGATTGTCAATTTCCATAATAGCTCAGCTATCCTAGATAAGATTTGGAAGAGCCAAAGATCAGCTGATGACAAAACTAGTCTTGGTTACAATAAGAAAGAAGACAATAACAAATGGAACACCATTTACAAACATGAGAAAGGATCATCCTTCTTAAAAGGAAAAGGTGCAAGTACAAAGCAATTACAAGTCATGAACTTTGTTAAGGAAGACAACTATAGAAGTAAAAAAGAAAAAGAAAATCAAATGACAGATTCTTCAAGCCAAAATAAAATCAAGAATGGAAACACCTTCAATGGCTATTGCTTTTCTTGTCATAGCTTTGGCCATAAAGCAATGGACTGCAAGAAACTAGAGGAAGGATATACAAGAAAATCCAATAAATCAATTAGATGTTGGAGATGTAATTTTGTTGGGCACACAGCAAAATTTTGTCATACAATGAAGATGTTACAACTGTGATATGTTTGGGCACAAATCCCAAAACTGCAAAAATACAAAAAGTCAATATTTGAATAAGTCATTCAAGTCAATGGAAAATCCTAATAAAAGTTGGAAGAAGAAAGGAGATGACAAATCTCCAAAAACACAATTAGAAAGAGAAGATCCAAAAAGCAGAATATCTCACGGAAAGATATGGAGAAGAAAATATGAAGGAGAAAGCAAGAAAGATGTTATTACACCTGAAATTGAAGAAACTAATAATAAGAACATGATGGGTAAAAGTCCTAATAAAGAATATGAAATTCAAGATGAGATAAATCAATCTCAAGAAAAGGAAGTACCTATAGAGGAATATGGGACAATATCAAATTATGATGATGTCATAAGTTGTTAGCAAAAGAAAGAAAATATAAAAAAAAATTTAAATTGGTTTTTACAAAATCAAAGGATTATGCCACAGAGTTTCTAAATTAACATATGGAAAATCTTGGCTATCTATAGATTAGTGGTCAAAAGAAAAAATCATTGGTAAGGTTAGTTGTAGAATACAAGAAGAAGAAAAAATAAAGGTAGCAGAGAAGTTCAAGGAGTATCATTTGTACAAAATTGGTATTTAAATAAATTGGTATAATTCCTCAATTGATATTCCTGTGGAATATCAAAAACGAATAAGAAGCAGATCAAAAATATCAGTAAGATTCATACTCTTGTTCTATTTGACAAAGGAAAGTCAGTAAAAACTCAGGAGGAGTATTTTGATTATTGAATAAGAAAGAAATTAGATTAAGATTTGAAAAAGACTTGATCACTACAAAATTTGTATCAAGAAGACTACTTATTTAAAACACAAAAATCCCAATAAATTGAGATAAGAAGTTAGTAAATTAACAGGGGAAGAGACCTTGTGAGGAAGAGCTACCCTTTCAGAAACAAAGGGGGAGAGTAGTCAGAAGCAGAGAGAGAGCATATTGACAGGGGGACTCATTTAGTTATGGCAGACAGAACATGATTCCAAGGGGAGTTACCCAAGCTCATATTTTGGTCAACAAAAGGAAGAAAAACAGAGGTTGATCATTAAGGGGAGCAACCCTTTGCCATTGATCTCAAAGGGGGAGAGTAACTTTAGAGGAGAGAAGCATCATCACAAGAGCAGTTTGTGTATGAAGTTAGTGTGTTGCTCTCAATGACAAAGGGGGAGATTGGTGGACATATTGTCATTCATGTGTTGTAATTGATGTCAACAGTCATGATAAGTTGTTATGATGGCAACATGAATCAGTGATGATCAGTTATACAGTTGGCATTAGTGTCAAAATGGCCAATAAGGTCTTTCCATGTGTAATGAAGGGTCAATAATGGAAAGAGAATGTCAAACAATAAGCAGAGCAGCAAGGTTAATCTCAGGAAGAAAAGTATACTAAAGATCGACAGAAGAACATCACCTTAAGGCTGAAGCAATTCATGATTATTGTTGATCACGATAGGATCAACAATGTTCTTATGATCAAAGCTCAAGAGAATTAGCGACTGACCAGTGCATAAAATAATGGACAAACAGTTATTAAAGCTCGGGAGCGTTAGCAAATGCAGAGATCAAAGCTCGGAAAAAAAAGCGTAAGCTCGGGGTGAGAATCCTTAGCAGCGGTCCGATCAGAGTGAGAAGCCTCAGCAGCCGTCCGATCAGAGTGACAAGCCTCAGCAGTCGTCTGATCAAGAAATTGACCATGTTGATCATCTAAATATTACGGACGTCGATCATATGAGTGACTGTGGGCTTGAGGACCGTTGGAGGATCGTGACCGTCGGATCTGCAAGCCAGATCAACAACAGGGATGAATTGCGGAGGGCGAAATTAGAATTAAACAACTCGCTAGTTCTAATCCCGCAATCGGTCTAGATCATCAGATCTAATAAACCCAAATATCGACGACTGTGGTTGATCTAACAAACGATCAGATTAAGTTGGATTGAGTTGTGACCGTCGAATGTGTAATCACCAGATCAACGGTAGGGATAGATTGCGGAGATCGAAAGGGGAATTAAACATCGTGCTACTTCCAATCCCGCAATTAGTCAGGACCATCAGATCTTATAGCTTCAAAGATCGACGATTGTGGTTGACTCACCAACAACGCACAACTTCAAATTGTGGAGTTTGGGTGTCAAGTTAAATCACTCGCAAGTTGTGGTTCCGCAATCATCGTCGACCGTTAATCTGCTTCGAAGAGTCCACATCGATCATTGGATCACTTTTGAGTGGAATGACAGGATAAGCAAAGGCTGAGATCTGAGATCTCGATCACCCAAATATCCGTCAGCCGTCGGATCACCTTAAGTGGAAGGATAGGATAAGCAAGCGCTGAGATCTGAGATCTCAACCACCCAAATATCCGTCAGCCATCGGATCACATTAAGTAAAGGATAGGATAAATAGGGCACAAAGTTTGAGAATTCGATTATCCGAATTCCTGACAGTCATTGGATCACTTTTTAGTGGAAGGACAGGATAAGCTGAAAGATCTGAGATCTCGAATTCCCGTCAGCCGTCGGATTAAAATTAAGTGGAAGGACAGGATAAGCAGAAAGGTTGAGTTCTCGATTATCCGAATACCCGTCAGCTGCCAGATCATTCTAAAGATGTGAGGAGGTTAAAGCTCCGGAAAAATCTCACTTCAAAATTTTAAGTTTGAGATTTGAAATTCCCGAAGCCCGGAGAGCCGAAATAAATTCTCGACCGTCAGATCATCTGAAGTAAGCCTCAATTGTCCGATTCAAGAGGACATATGGCAGACCACGTCATCAGATCACATCAGCAAGGACGTGTGGGATATCTACGTCAGCAAACCACGTCAACAAAGACATATGGCAGATCACGTCAGCAGACCACGTTAGCAAGGACGTGTGGAAGACCACGTCAGCAAGTACACATGGCATAATCAAATGATGACATTTGTCAAGAGGAAATTGGCTCATGCCATGTCAACACGTGACGTCAATAAGTTACGTCACTCCGGAAGAATTACTTCGGGAGTTTCACCAACTAGCAAATGACAAAAGCTCTGAAGTCCCGAAGGACGAATCCCGAAGTAGGCATGGTCTGTCCGATCCAAAGAAACACTTTGGGAGCATTCTCATCCATCGATCTACTACAGTGGAAGGATAGCGTAAGTTGAAATAGTCGAAGTCCCGGAGTAAATGGTGGCCATCCATCTCAATGCTTGATTAAGACCCAGCCGTCAAATTAAGCCTTGTAAGAATCAAATCTGACGATCGATCAATTTCCGCAAAATAAACGTAAACCGTCCAATCTATTCGGGAAATCTGATTCGAAAGTTTTGAAAGGTTTGAAAAGTTNAGCGTAAGTTGAAATAGTCGAAGTCCCGGAGTAAATGGTGGCCATCCATCTCAATGCTTGATTAAGACCCAGCCGTCAAATTAAGCCTTGTAAGAATCAAATCTGACGATTGATCAGTTTCCGCAAAATAAACGTAAACCGTCCAATCTATTCGGGAAATCTGATTCGAAAGTTTTGAAAGGTTTGAAAAGTTGAAATCCCAAAGTTTCGAAGGGCGAAGTTCCATCAGCCGTCCATCTCATCGGGAGATTGAATCGTGACCATTGATTCTGAAAAGCGCTCAAGCAATCGTTTGGCCTAGCGTCTGGTCACTGTTGTTGGTCATATGGAATAGAGAAATAAGGGTAAAAGAGGCAACGCTTAAATTGATAAGCCCGCAGTTCTACGCCTGCGATCATATGAAATGGTTTGAAGGGAGCACCTCATACAAATTTCATTCGACAGAGAGTTACACCAGAACAATACAGAGAATCGATAAATAATCGAATATGATCTATTGGTGAACCGAGAACGCAACAGAAGCACGAGTACGATCTAATGAGTCGATCCATGTCTGTGATCAACTCATGAGGACAGATGAATCGATACACAGCCATGATTAAAAGAGAGTTAAATCAAGAAAACATGAATAAAGAATAAAAGGGAAAAATGATATGAATTAAAGTTTAAGATTATCATTTTAAATGAAAAGGTACAATGGTTCAAATATCAAAAGACACAATGCTTCAAACTCACACCAGTTGGAAGACTATATAAACAAGAAATAATTGTGAGAAGAAATGAAGTTGAATTTGTTGAAGTATTTATATTTATATATAATGGATTGAATGAAAGTCCATTCTATCAGGTTGGTGCCTATTTACAAGTTGGGTCTTGTATGAGGATTGGATTCCTCACATCTCAGTTGGATCTGAGATCAACAAGTTGGGACTTGTTATGAGGATTGGATTCCTCATTTCTCAGTTGGATCTGAGAACTACAAGCTGGGTCTTGTAACAGAGAGCTGGGTCTCTCATAATTGTATGAAGATGATATTCAAAGATTGATCTTATGTATTCATTCAAGTTATTCAAATAAATAAAATATTTATTCTTTTATATATTGATTAAGAAAATGAAATAAATATTTGTTGTTTAGTTAATTTGTGAAAAGTGGAAAATTGTCCAAAGTTTTGTGACACTGATTCAGCCCCCCTCTCAGTGTCAAGTACCCATTTTCAACAAAGGTGTTTTTGGGTGTGGCCTCCTTGAAGCCACCTCTTCTCTTGTTGCTTGGCTCGGCCTCCTTGTGCTAGTGTAAGGTATGGCACCTCTCTTATTGCTGCTAGGGTTCCATGGACTCCCTCTCTTCTCCTCCATTGCTTGTCGCTGCGTCCTTCAAGGCTGCCGCTAGCTCTCCTTTAGGTTGTTGCTAGCTTTCTCTTAGCTGCCGCTCCTTTTCTTTGGCTGTTGTGTTTTCCTTTGGCTGTCACTACCCTCTCATTGGTTGCCACTTGTACCCCTCTATTGCTGCTGCTGTTCCTATTCATCTACAACATTTAGGGTCTGTTATGACAGCCCTAAATCTGTTGTCTTAGGTTGCAGTTTTTGCTACAGCAGTCCTAAAAGTTTGGGCAGATTTTGTTTGGCCGGTTTGGGGTTTTCATATCAGCATTTGAGTTCTTGGTCTTTGGGTTTTATGTCAGCCTTTGCTTGCTGATAAGCATGCTGATTGATCTTTGATTTCTCCTTGGCTAAATTGTCCACATATATCATGATGAGATCTACCCATGAGGGTTTGATCCATGACCATTATAACTTTTTCTAAGCATACAGAAAGAGGACAGCAACACTTCAGGTATTTATGATATTTGTTTTGGCTAAGGTAATGTTCAGATTTGTTTTGCTAATATTTAAAATCTGCATCTAGTTCAAGTTAATATTCAGAAATGTTTTCTTTTGTTCATGATCAGCCCTAGTTAAAGATTGGTTCTCTTTAGCATGTTCAAATTTATATTTTCCGTGTTTAATCTACTTCAGAAATGTTTGTTTTAAGTGTTGATCTATATCTACTGTAGTGAATAAAATTAAAAGAATATTTCTGTTCTAGTTTTCCCTTAAATTCTAACATGGTATCAGAGCTTAGGGCGTGAAAAGAGCTCAATGGTGGCAGACTTTTGAGCCTGCGTAGATCCACTTTTAAGGGTTTGTTTTCAAATCAGCAGTAAGCCTATTTCATAATCAGATCTTGAAATCAGCATGGCTTCATCTTCAGTCAAAGCAAAAGATAGGCTTGAAGGGGCCTCCAACTTCAATGCTTGGAAGACTAGGGTTTTCAATATCCTAGAAGAAGGTGGCTTGGATGAGTTGGTTACTAAGGTGATAGAAGAACCTACTTCAAATGAAGGTAGGGCAGCTTATAAGAAGAGGCAGGCCAAAGCAAAGAGTCATTTTTTACTCAGTTAAAGATAGCATGATGCCTCTTATTGCTCATCTAAGGACAGCCAAAGAATGTTTTGATGCCTTAGCAAATCTATATGAAAAGAAGGCACCAACTCAGAAGAAGACCTTGAAGAAACAACTACGTACATTAAAGATGGAAAAGGATGAATCTATCCCAGCCTTCTTTTCCAAAATTGCCCAAACAAGAGATCAACTTGCAGCAATTGGAGTTGCAGTGGATGATGATGAACTTGTAAAAACAACAGTGGATAGTCTTCTGGAATCATGGGAGACATTTCTCTTTTCAGTCAATGGAAGAGAAGTTCAACCCAACTTCGAAAGACTGTGGCATGATTTCCTGGAAGAAGAGGGGAGACTTAAAAGCATATATGAACCCTCAACAGTGAAAGACCATGCTCTTTCAGTGAAAGCCAAGGGATGCAAGAAGAATCCCCAGCACAAAGGCAAAGGTAAGAGACCCCAAGGTAAGCACTCTCATTTTCATTCTCATTTATCTAAAGTAAGATGCTTTAACTGTAAGAGGCTAAGTCATTATGCAAAAGACTGCAGGAACCCTCCTTCACAGCAGAGACGGAAAGGCAGGTTCCATGCTTTAGTTGCAACTGAGGAAGAAAAGCCTCAAAGAAGGAGAACCAGGGTTGCTACTAAAGAACAAGAGCAACGCAAAGAAAGTTATCTTATTTCAGCCTTCTTAGGTACTGTCACCAAATCAGAGGAAATTTGGCTAGTGGACAGTGGGGCCTCCAAACACATGACAAGCTTCAAACAGAATCTTGTAAACTACCGAGACAAGAAGTTCAACATACAAGTAGAATTGGGTGATGATGGCACCTATGCCATCAAAGGAATGGGATCAACATCGTTTCAGCTACAGTCATGTAATGTATTTCATATTAAGAAAATTCCTTATGTTCTTGGTTTAAAGAAAAATCTTATCTCAGTTGCAGTTCTAAAAAGTAAAGGATACTCAATAGCCTTTTCCAAAGGAAAGGCTCTTATGTGGCCCGCAAATGAAAGTATGAGCTCAGCCATGTCAATTGGAGCTCAAGAAAGTGGACTTTACAAAGTCATTAGTCAAGTTATTCAAGCATTAGCTCTCGAGATGATCAACCCCTGCGAATTATGGCACAGAAGGTTTCAACATCTCAACTAAAATGCTCTCCCAGGTTTGTAAAAGATGATAACAGGTATGCCAGTATTTTCATTTGAGCATGATAGTATTTGTAGAGGTTGTGCTCTTGGTAAAAATACAAAGAAATATTATCCTCACAGCAATAGACAAACTAATGGTATCTTAGATCTTAACTCTGTGGCCCTATGACTGCTTCGTCTATGAATGGTTGTCATTATTACATCATTTGTATTGATGATTGTTCTTGTAAAACATGGATTTACTCTTTGAAAACTAAAGATGAATCTTTCAGTAAATTTCAGGATTTTAAGAATCTTGTTGAGAACCAGACAAGTAGACATATCCGTGTTTTCAGAACAGACAATGGAAAGGAGTTTGACTCCCACAAGTATGACGATCTCTGCCGGATTTCTGGAATTAAGAGGCAGTTGGTCGTGCCTTATAATCCCCAGCAGAATGAGATTGCAGAAAGAAAGAACATGACAATTTGTAAAGCAGACATAGCTATGATGCACGATCATAAACTTTTGTTGTCTCTTTGGGCTGAAGCTGTGAATACCGTAGTCTATATTCAGAACAGGTGCCCTCATAAGCCCTAGAAAAGAAAACTCCAGAAGAAGTCTTCACTAGTATGAAGCCTTCAGTTGATCACTTGAGAATCTTTGGAAGTCTTGTCTACATTCATTTACCTAAAGA
>JASDQU010213595.1:0-18462 GCA_032191745.1 Picea mariana | reverse complement strand
CCCCTCCCTTCTACACATCCCTAAACATACATGATAAGGTGTTGCATAATTGCCTCATGGATTCAGGAGCTTCCCACAACCTTATGCCCAAAATAGTCATGGAAGAATTGGGACTGGAAGTGACAAAGGCTTATCACGATTTGTACTCTTTTGATTCAAGGAGGGTGCAATGCCTTGGATTCATCAAATAATTGGTGGTCTCTTTATTTCAGCTACCAATGAAGAGTGTGGTCATGGACATTGTAGTAGTTGATGTTCCCCCCAAGTTCGGCATGCTGTTGTCAAGATATTGGATTAAAAAACTTGGAGGAACATTACAGATGGATCTCACATATGTCACCATTCCAATCTTTGGAGGGGGACACAGGAGGTTGTATAGAGAAGCTCAGCTAGACTACACTGTTAGTGATGAAACAGACCCCACCAATCATCCTATCTTTGCACTTGACACTGATTTGGGGTCTAGTTTATTGTAGCTCACTGATACTCCTAAAGCCCCTTTTCAAATAAGAAAGAAACCGATATTTAATCACGATATACCTCCTCCAACCACCTATGTTTGGAAGATGTTCTTCAACAGAGCTTCTTCTAGTGAAGGCGCTGGCGCTGGAGTAGTTTTTGTGTCGCCTTGTCAGGAAACCATATCCCTGTCATACAAGATAGAATTTGAAGCTACCAATAATGTGGCAGAATATGAAGCTCTTGTTCCAGGTTTAAGGGATGCAAAAGAAATGGGAATTGAGGGGGTGGTAGTGTTCGGAGATGCTGATTTGATAATCCAGCAAGTCAGAAATGCTTATTAGGCTAAGCATCCTCGGCTCAGGAGTTACAAAAATAAGGTGTGGGACCTGATTGATAATTTCTTCTCAGCTTTCAACGTTTCTTTTATTCCAAGAGAGGAAAATACTTTGGCTGATTCCTTAGCTGTCTTAGCTAGTCTGTTCAGGATCCCTCTGCGGCCTAAGATCAAATATGATGTTGAGATAAGATATAGGCCATCTGTACCGGACAATATTAAGCATTGGAAGGTATTCGAAGACGAGCTTGAAATCAAAAAATTTCTTCAGTCTGTCGATGAATTTTCTGCGTTGCACATTGATCAAGATCATGATCTCGAAATTCACCCTCACCCTGAGGTATTTTTAAATAGAATTGCTAATCACCATATTATTCATCTGCCTAGAAATCACATTCCGAAGGGACTAGTCCCTTTAGAAAGACTGTTCGATGGGAATGATTTGGTAGTAAAGGGTAGGTTTTCAAATGAAGATGCTGATACAACAGAGTGCAACATCGGCACACAGGAGGAGCCTAAGTTTGTCAAGTTGTCAAGAAGTTTGACCAAAGAGAAGAGGGCCAAATATACCGAGTTATTAAGAGAATTTGCTGATGTGTTTGCATGGACCTATGAAGACCTCAAGACATATGACACATCTTCATTGAACACAAGATTCCACTGAAGGAAGAGGCTAATCCATTTAGGCAGAAGCTAAGATAGATAAATCCCATGTTGTTTCCTGTCATGGAGAGAGAAGTGAAGAAGTTGTTAGATGCCCAAATCATTGTCCCCTTGAGATATTCTGAGTGGGTGGCCAATTTGGTCCCGGTGAGGAAGAAAAGTGGAGAAATTAGGCTCTGTGTTGATTTTAGGAACCTGAACAGGAGCTCAAAGAAAGACAACTATCCCTTGCCCAACATGGAACACATATTGCAGAGGGTAATTGGTGCATCTAGGATATCCATGATTGATGGTTTTTCTGGCCATAATAAGATATCAGTCATGCCCGAGGACAGAGAAAAAACAACCTTCACCACTCCTTGGGGCACATTCATGTATGCCAAAATTCCTTTTGGATTAATGAATTTAGGAACAACATTTCAGCGAGCCATGGACATAGCCTTCATCGGGGAGAAAGATCAGTTTGTGGTGATCTATTTGGATGACATCAAAGTCTTCTCCAGGTTTGATATAGAGCACTGCTGTCACTCGAGGAAAGTTTTCTTGAAATGCCAGAGGTTTGGCCTTTCCTTAAATCCCAAGAAATATTTGTTTGCTATGAAGGAGGGGAAGTTGTTAGGCCATATAGTATCAGCAGAGGGAGTGAGAATTGATCCCAGTAGGATAGAGGCAATTCAGACCCTGTCACTTCTTAGGTCTAGAAAGGAAGTCTAGGCTTTTTTAGGGAAGATTAACTTCCTGAGGAGGTTCGTCTCAAATTTTGCTGAGTTCGTGAAACACATCACAACCATGCTCAGAAAGGGAAATGAAGTAAAATGGACTGCTGAACCCAGAGAATCTTTTGTCCAAATAAAAAAGGCATTGATTGAGGCACCTGTGCTGATCAGTCCTGGTTATTCCAAGGATTTCCTAGTTTTTTCTTTTGCTTCTTTTGATACAGTAGCAGCGGTCTTATTGTAGAAAAATAAGGAAGGGCGAGAGCAACCCATTTCCTTCTTCAGTAAGGCATTAAGAGATGCAGAAATCAGGTATGAGATCATGGAGAAGCAGGCCTATGCCTTGGTGAAAGCTCTCAAATCTTTCAGAGTCTATGTCTTGCACTCAAGAGTGACTGCATACGTTCCTTTAGCCTCTGTGAAAGACATCCTTATACAGCCTGACATAGATGGGAGAAGAGGTAAATGGATTGCCAAGATCCTTGAGTTTGACCTAGAGATAAAGACCACCAAGTTGGTTAAAGGGCAGGGTTTAGCCAAGCTGCTGGCTGAATCCAATTGCAAGGCCTTGGGGGTTAGCTTCATCAATGCTTGCTCAGAAAATTAGCAAAATCTCTCAGGGTGGCTTATCACTAGCAGAATGCGCCTAGTACAGAGACATTTTGTACTTTCTGCAAGAGCTGAAGCCTCCTAATGGAGTGGGAAAAAGCAAGGCAAGAGCTTTAAAGCTCAAGGCGGTCAGATATTGCCTTATTGACCAAGTCTTGTACTGGAGAGACCCTCTAGGGGTGTTTCCGAGGTGCCTGAACCCACAGGAAGCCCAAAAAGTTATGTTTGATTTCCATAGTGGCCTTTGTGGAGGGCATCATTTTTGGAAGACCACAACTCACAAAATTCTCAGGGCTAGGTACTACTGGCCCACGTTATTCACTGATGTTTGCAGAGAAGTCAGAGATTGTGTCAAATGCCAAAGGTTCTCAGGAAAGAAACAACTCAAATCTCTACCACTAAAGCCTGTAGTAGCTTCAACACCCTTTCAACAGTGGGGGTTGGACTTCATTGGAGAAATTCATCCTCCTTCAAGTGGCCAACACAGATGGATCCTGACTGCAATAGACTATTTCACCAAGTGGATAGAAGTTGCCCCTACCAGGAGTGCTAGACACAAGGTAATTATCAACTTCCTGGAGGATATCATAGCCAGATTTGGCTGTCCCAGAAGAATTGTCACTGATAATTCTTCTTCTTTCAAATCTGAGCCTCTGGTTAAGTTCTGTGAGTAGTTCGAGATTTCACTAATTCACTCCACTCCCTATTATCCTCAAGGAAATGGACTGGCAGAATCTTCCAATAAAAGTCTAATCAAACTCATTAAAATATTATTGGAAGACAATAAGAGGGCATGGGATTCAAAGCTCAAATTCGCTCTATGGGCCGATCGAGTGACAACAAAGAAGTCCCTGGGCACCTCACCTTTTCAACTTGTTTATGGGACAGAGGCTATGTTTCCCACTCATCTCGCTTTACCTGTAGCAAAATTCTTTCAAGATCATTAAGGAGAGCCAGACCATATCATCAGAATAATTCATCAAGTGGTGGAAGTGCAACAGATCAGGGAGCAGGTAATGGACATACCTCATAGTCCTCAACAGAAGATCAAGAAGGCCTTTGATAGGAAGGTCAGGAAGGAGGAATTTGAGCTGGGAGATTTGGTGCTTAAGTGCGATGCACCCAAGTAGGATAGGGGAAAGCACAACAAGTTTGATGCCCTCTGGATTGGGCCCTTCAAAATATTTGAAGTATTCTTAAATAACATGTACAGGTTGCAGGATTTGGAGGGTGAAGAAGTTTTTAATGACCCAGTAAATGGGCATTTCCTGAAGAAATGTTTTGTTTGAGCCTTAAAAAAATCCTCTGTTTTTGTAAATATTGTTTTTCTGTTTATTTTTGGCTTAATAAATGACTCCATATCCCAACAACAAGGCACTGAAACTGCAAATAATTCTTAGAGCCTCACAGGGAGGACTCTATCCCCCATGGAGCCTAATGTTAGCACATATTCTTGTAAGGGGGAAGATTCTCTTTGGATTCGGGTCCTTAGTGAGAAATATATGAAATGGGGCTTAAGACCCATCAAATGAAATTATCCAAGGTCGCAGTCATGAGCGCCCAAGCACAACATGCATAAAACCTCTATTTTCGGGTTAAAAATCAAGCAGGTGGGCATTTTTGCTTTTTAGCGGCAAAGATCCATCTATGGAGCAGATCAACAGTCATCGGGTAAGCTAGAGACACAGAGTTGCATGAGGTTTAGCACATGGGCTCATCCCTTAGGGCCAAAGTCATGAAATGATCGTGGTCATCCTATCCAGTCGGGACACATGGCACCTGATTAAGTCTGGTCGCCATTTAAGCTTTCGAGACTTTGAAATACAAGGGTCGAGAGCAAAGGAATGAGAACTCCTGGTGGGAGAATCCCCTAAATACATTAAGGTTCATCATGACCGTCCATATTAAATCAAATCCGACCATTGATTGCGGATTAGCCGTTTCGGCATTTCAACTACTGGGACTTTGAAAGACAGGGGGTCGCTCCTCCACTGCATCTAGAATCGATCAAATGAGAAATGCGAAAAGCGCCTTTGAATATAGGTGCAGGGTCACGGCCCGTGGTCACTTGGGGTGATAGAAAGAGCTGTGCAAAGGGACAAAGTGCCGGGTTTAGCTACAGGAGGCGTCACTGCATTCTCCAGGTGCCAATTCAACTCGGCCTCGATCTTGATCCCTGCTAGAGGTAAATAAAGGTAGGAGGAGGTGGTTGAAACCTCGCCTCACTCCTTAAATGTAAGGTATGGAGGTTCTGGCAGGCAGTCTGCCCAAGATCGCCCTTTGTGTAGGTTTTCCTAAAGAAGCCATGCCAATCTGATGTCCTGGTCTGACCAGAGGAGCCTTCCATGCTAATTTGGACTTTAATGTCTTAGCTACCCTCTTGCTGCCAAGGTGGTGAATTTCTTTGAGTATATATACTCAGTTTTTGTATTTTTGTGGGCATGAATTGTAGAGAAGAGCTCCCGACTATAATGTTTTAATGAAGCACTAGTTTTCCTGGCTATGTATCTACATATGAAATTTTCTTGTTCAATGTAAGGTAGTTCTTTTTTTCATCTAGTTTCAATCTCATACTAAAAGGGTTCATGATTGATTGATTCACATGAATCGTCATGACTATGCTATGACAAAGGATTTATTATAATGTTGTTATGTTATTTTAGTGTTTCTGCTTTGAATATAAGAGGTTCTTGTGTTCAAAGTTTTCTTCTACAGGCTGTTAGAAGCTCGATGGCTATAGTAGGCCTTCGTATTTCCTCACAAAAGTCTTCCTCCTACTCACCCTTATTACAACTTACTGTATGAAGTCGAACCAAGACCTCATGTGCTTGTGCATGCATGGCCTAGTTTATGAGTTAGAATGAAATTGTTCTGAGTTTACTTCCATTCATCACCCTTTATCAACAAATAGTGACATAAACTGATGGGCATCAGGCTTACTCCTGCTGCAATCCGAGAGTGACTTTTGACGCCAACAACGACCATCTAAAGCACATAGAAGAAAAAAGGAGATTGAGATCCTTGTATAGGGAAGAGGAAAGAGGCCTAATGGCATTTTTATAGATACAACACTTTGCACAAGCTTGAGAACAGATCTTGGAAGAGACTTCCAAAAAGGATCCGTGGTGGTGAAGCAAGTGGGTTGCAAATATCTCATTTATGGATCATGAATTTGATGAAATTCGCAAAGGCGAATACGAGTCTAATAAAGATTTTACTATGTGGTTTATACATATATATTATCGATTTCACAAAAGGAATAGGCCATCGATGCAAGAAGTCTATGATGTTGGGGAATAGGGTGGAATTTTATACAAAAAAGACAAACAATACTGCAAATAATCAAAGAGGGATTTGAAGACGAAAAGGTGGTGTCTAAAGACACGGTTACAACACTTAAGAAAAAAACACTGTGATTAGAACATCACAATGAATATTGGACATCTTTTACACAACAACGATATCACCATGATGATAATGAACCATAGGGTCTATTATTTATAGATTCAATATATAACCAACTTCCTTGAAATCAATAGGATATTGTCCATATATAACCTTTGGTTGTTAGAGTTGACTTTGTCAAATCCACACTGTCAGGTCAACTTGACAAGGATGCTTGACCCGACCATCCATGCATCCAAATTGTAGTCGATTTCTTAGCTAGTTGATCCAATGACTGACTATATTTTACTACTGGTTGATTGTCCAATCGAAATACTTGTCAACTACTTGACCTACTAATGTAGAGATTCGGTCGATTGCCCGACCAACCATTTCCAGTTGTAGGTCGACTGTTCGACCGATTGATTCCGGGAAAATTGTGATGAACCATCATGACTTGATGTTCCAATACCTCCCCATCAACACACATCTCTGGAGATCCATGAGGTGAAATTACAACATGATGACACACCCCCATATTTACAACTTCTTAAAGCCCAAGAATTGTAAAAATCTTGATATATCTAGCTTCAGATAAAGGGTTAGTGAAAATATCAACAACCTGATCATTTGTTATGCAATATTCAAGAGATACAACGTTCTCATGAACCAAGTGTGTCAAATAGTGAGATTGGAGCTCAACATGATTCATCTTACTATGGGAAACATGTTTTTTGACAACTTGAATGGAACTCTGATTGTCACAGTAAATGGTAGTCAAGGTCTAAACAAGAAATCCAAGTTCACCTAGAAGTTGGAGGATCCATACTGCCTCTGTACCTACTTTAATGGCACCACAATATTCAGATTCTGTAGTCAATAAGGAGACTTCCTTTTGTTTCTTTCACAACCACACCAATGGTCCAATGATGAGGAGAAACACAACTAGAAGTGGACTTCCGATCATCATTGTCGCCATACTAGTCAAAATTGGTGAAGCCGACCAACAAATATGAACTTCGACAATACTTGATACCAAAATGAGTGGTACCCTTGATATAGTGGACAATTTTTTTGATTTTTGTCCAGTGGATTTCTTTTGGGTCTTTCATAAACCGAGAAACCACACTAACAATAAAGGAAATGTAAGGTTGATTATGAGTAATATAAATAAGACTGTTGACTAGTTTTCGATAAAGTGTAGCATCGATTATGGGAGTTTGAAAAGTTTTGGTGAGATTTACTCTAGAGTGAAAAGGAGTAGCATTGGGCTGAAAATCGACCATCTTAAAATGTGTCAAAATATCCATTACACATTTAGATTAAGAAATGAAAAAACCATCACATAGTGGTAATACTTGAAGACCCAAAAAATAATTCAGAGTACCAAGATTTGTCATGTCAAAGGAGTCAACAAGTTGTTTCTTCAATCTAAGAATGAGATCAGTGTTATTGCCAGTAATGAAAAGGTCATCAACGTATAAACCAACAATCAAAGTGTCTCTATTGTTATGGAGTACATACAAGGTGTGATCATATTCACAACTTGTGAAACCAAGTCGAAGAAGAAACTATTGGTATTAGCATACCAAGCTTGGGAAGCTGCTTCAAACCATAAAGTGACTTCTTGAGTCAACAAAATAGGTTAGAATCTATCAAAAAACCATGAGGATGTTCCATAAAAAATTATTTAGATATGTCTCCATGAAGAAAATCACTCTTCACATCCATTTGATGGTTTTTCCATCAAAACAAGAAGCAAGGGAAATAATCATCCAAACATAGTTCATCTTTGCAACATGGGAAAAGGTCTCAGTGTAGTCGATACCTTCTTGTTGAGAAAATCCATTTGAAACCAAGAGAGATTTATGTCGCTCAAAAATACATTCAGAGGTGAATTTGGTCCTGTAGACCCATCAACACTTCACAACATTCTTTCCTTGCGGTTGGGGAACTAATTCCTACATGCGATTCTTCAACAAAGAATCGATTTCTATCTACATAGCCTATTCCCATTCAGGTAATCTTTGAGCATCCGATTAGGAAATAATATCAGAAGTTTCAAGTACATGAGTCAACAATGCAACAATGGCATGTTTCTTTTGAATTCGAGTTTGTTTTCCAGAGGAAATATCACCAACATCAGTTCCAACACCTTTAATTGTCCTTGAAGCCCATATTGAGACAAGAAACATATGAACTATTGTTCATTGTAGAAGGTTGATCATAAGTCGAAGAAACTTCAATCAATGAAGATGGAAAACCATTCAAAACAAATATTGATGGACTAATCGACTCAGAGGTTGACGATCTAGTCAAAACATGAACATAGTTCGACTGTCCAGTTGAAGGGATGAAAAATGGAACAAGAGAAACAAAGTTAGAAACAATATCAAAGTGATCATCCTACAACAATCCAGAGAAGGAATACAACAAATTGATGCCTTAAGACTTCTCATCAAACCATACATTTTATCTGATAATGATTTTCCATTTGGAAAGATTAAATAGTGGATAGGCCTTAGACTCTTCAAAGTAGCCCATTATGATGCAAACAAGAATATTTGCATCCAACTTATTTCTGCAATCATGAAAAATATGAGCCTAGGAACGCATCCAAACACATAGAGGTGGCCGACTAAAGGATTCTATCCATACCATCGTTTGATTGGATTCTACAAAGGAACAACTCGAGTCGAGATGAGATTGAGGAGATATTGTTCACAACATACATATTCATCCCATAAGAAAGGAGGAATATCTTTGGATTACAAAAGACATCTAACGATTTTACTAACATACGATTCTTGCGTTCTGCAATGCCATTCTACTGAGGTGTGTGAGGAACCAACTGCTTCCAATCAATACCAGATTGAACTAGGTATTCTTCAAAAGGTCGATTTATGTACTCACCACCATTATCTGATCTCAGACATTTGATGGGTCAGCCACATTTCTTTTCAACAAAGGCTCTAAATTCTTTGAATTTTTCAAAGACAATATTTTTATTCTTTAGAAAATAGACCCAAGTGAAATGAGAGAGATCACCAATGAAAGTTAAGATATACCTTGTGCCTAATAGGGAAGGTATATTAATGCAACAAACATCACTATGAACCAGGTCCAGAAGGTTCTATGCTCACCATGCTTTGCCATAGTCAAAATATGCTTGATGATGATTTCCAACCACACAACCTTTACAAAATCCTTTAGGGGGAAATGCTTTAGGTAGAACAACAACCATGTTTTGAGTTTCCATCGACTATAGACTTCAAAAATTCAGGTGTCCGAGTCGTTCATTCCAAGTTCATCTTCACTCATTAGTGTGAGAAACAAGTGTAGTCGGTTCGATGTTGGGTCAAGTCATGTCACAAAATTTATATAGACTATCCTTTGGGTTGAGAAACCCTATGGCGACAATCGAATGACCTCTCTTCAAATATTGAACAAAGAACCAATCTGGTGAAAATTCTACAATCTTACTTGTCTATGTTAATTAAGCAATAGACAACAAATTGGAATTGAGATTTGGCACATGATAAACGTCGAAAATTCTACCATGTAACATGAAACATCACCTTAACCAACAATATAAAGAGAAAAATCATCGACAACATAAATATTCCTCTCCTCGTGTTTGTTGTTTCTCTCTTTTACTTCTTCTTGTGCTAACCCAGGTTCAGATCTCAACAAGTTTCCAACAAAACCCTAAAAGAATATCAACCCTCTTGGTGAGCCAGAAGGTAACGCTGCGCATAGGGTGCATAGCACAGTCTCACCCAAGATATATTTTATGGGTGACTGCAATACTCAAGTTTTTTCAGTGTAGGAATGAGTGGGGATCTGGGATTGTGTTATTTCTTCCTTATTCATTATCCTTGTTAATTATTCAAGTACTTCTCTGATTTATTCATATTAAACCTATGCATGCATGCTGATATTTATAGTTTAACCATTCATTCATAAGCTAATTATAAAAAAAAAATTAAACATTCATTAAAAATCATGCATAAAACAAACTTTACTATGGTTCACCCATTCCTGGGGCTACATCCACAAAGATCTGGATTCTCTTCTCTTTTATTTATTCTGCTGAAAAATTTTGTGCTGCGCGCATTGCATCTCCAGTAATATAATCAATATGAGGGTAATAACCCTTTGTGAGGTGGACTATATCACACAAGGATCCTCATCTTATGACCTAACCCTCAAATACTATCTTATTCGACTCTTGTGCAAACTTATTACAATCATCATCGCACAAAATCAGAATAATCAATTCTCTTTTCCTCTACTAACCTCTCTTTTCTCCTTAGACCTCCTAGGTCCTTATTTATACTACTTTATGGTTTATAGCCATTACAATATTGCCAAAAAATCTAACCCTATCATGGTTAGGATTTTCTGACTACTCGCCACATTGCTTTCCCTCATGCATGCAACTTTTTCTTCTTTTTCTTCCTACTTCTTTCTTTCCACCTGTTGCACATGCTCCAAAATTAGGTCTTCCTTTCCAAAAATCGGTCTTTCCCCAAAGAAAATCCTTCTCCAAAAATAGAGCTGCGCCCAAAATAAACTTCCTTCTCAAAATAGGCCTGCACCCAATAGGCCCCCAAAACTAACATGTGGCTCATCTTGAGCCAGTCAGGTGGTGCGTGCTCCCTGTACTGCCTTTTCCAAACTATGGAACTTCTCTACTAGTTCCTTTCCTGTTGACCTCATTTGCACAACTTTGTATGTTATCTCCTTGACTATCTGTGTTGTTATCTCCTCCTGTATTAATGTTGTGCCCTCTGACTATGCCTGTGTCATACTCGTCTTCTCTTCCTCCAGCTACACAATCATTTGTGCTGCTTTTTCTTGGAGGGGTTCCAATTGGGTTTTCCTTTCTTTCTTACTTGTCTATGCTATTTTTAACTCTACATGCAGAGTCTTAATTTATTGAGTGCCCTTCAAGCACTCTATAATACTCATTGTTTTCTGCTGTTTCTTTATCTCCTGTATGTTAGCGCTAATGTTTTCCTCTTGTTGGTCCCACTGTTGGACCTTTTCATATTCCTCTAAAATGGTCCATATCTACGTGGTTATGTCAAACAGATCTGTGACTTCCCTTGATTCTTTCACCATCTTCTCTCTCTAGAGTCAAAATTGTTTTTCCCTCTGTTATCAAACCTCCAAAGGAGTCGTAGGATTAAGATTTTCTTTGAGCTCCTCAATTTCCTACTTATATCCATCAATTGTTTGTGAAATAATTTTTATCTTCTCCTATGTGCTCCTCTCTGGTGCTTGCTCATTGTCTGGGATGCGATCATATACCACTATTAACCCCTGTTCTATATTATCCACACGTTCTTTCTCTAAGGTCAGTTGGTCGCATGTGATTTGTAACATTTTGATGACTCCCCTACCCACCTCCAAGTTAGTCGCATCAGTGCGGGCTATGGATTGCACCTCTTGCATTATGCCAGCCTGGATTTCCTTATAGTGCCTTGGTAGGTATATGTGGCATAACGAATTCAAATTGCTCCAATTCCCCCATGGGTTTCTACGCAGTTTCATGATCCATTCTGATCATTTGGTGAGTGACTGTGAATGTCCTCTTGCCTTGTACTACCAACTGTATCATTTCCTCTCCTTCTTTCTATGCAGGGGGTCAGTATGTCTTTTCCTATTGTTGCTCTGTGGCCTGTGGTACTGCTTGACTTTGTACTCGTTGTAGAGTTTCATGGACTTCTATGAGATTGTCCATGATCTCTTCTCTGTGTGCCTCTGCAATATGAACCACCTCTTCTTCCCTATCTTAGACCTTGTCCGCGACTAACTCAACATCATCCTCTATTAGGGTGATGTCTGGGTCTTCCGTGATATACTTCCTCTTTTTGCGCGCCTCTTCTACCTGCGCTGGCTTCCTTGTTGTCTGTGAGGGCTGCACCCCACTTGTTGTAACCTAGACCCTTTCTTCACTAGCCTATAATGTATCCCCTTTTCTAGTCTATTGCTGGCTGTCTGTCCTTGTCACTGTTGCTATCCTCCTTGATATTTTAGGCAATGCGCCGCTTCCCGATGACTGATTCCCTGCTGTAACCTTTCTAGTGTTATCAACTAGGTTGTTTGTTTTCTTAAAGGAACCTCCTTCATCCTTTTCCTTAGGCTTGGTGGATTGTGTCACGATTGGCTTTGTTGTTGGTTTGTTACTGAAAACTTCCACTGCATAGGCCAATCTCTAATTATCTAGTCAATTTCTTCCTTGGTGATGCAATATTGCATTTGCAACCATGCCTTCTTTGGATCCCTTGCGACTTGGATCCACATGTGATGAATGGATTCCTTGAACCTGGCTATCTCTTCTATTTCCTTGATTACCTCCATAGGAATGCACCACATATTTTCTGTGAGCTATTGTATTTCTTCCAGCAACATTGAAAATACTGTGTTATTGGCTTGTTGAGTTTTATTGTCCTTGGCCTGCCAGAGGGACTCATATCTGGCCACATAGCATTTTCCTTTCCTATCCAGGAAGGATGAAAAATTTGGCTCCTACCATCTTGATAAATCTATAAGGATGATGAGCCAAGAGTAATGGAACTCAGTTCCATTATCCTGCACATCTCTGCAATCAACCAAAAATTGGTTCAATAGGTACGGTGCCAAACTGAACATCACTCCTTTCACGCACTGCACAGATACTACTATGAATCATGCTAGATATTCTTCTTTTCTTCATTTCCTCAGTAGCTTGCAAACCATAATCTTGCTGGCAAACCTTGTCGCATTGTTGTTAATGTCCTTGATCACAATGCCCCTATTTCCCCTACTGGTGCCAAACTGTGCTTTGACTAGCTTGGTGATTTCCTTCTCGTGCACCTTGTTATTCATGTACTCCTTTGCCTGTGCGCCAACTATAGGTAACCCTGTGATGTTGGCGATCAACACCACATCCAACTATACTAGCCTATCCATCCAAAGGATGCCACCGTGTACTTGACATACTAGATGTTTGATGTAGAGCCCAACGTTTTTACCGTGCCCAAAGTGCGATATATCCAAGAGGTTCATTATGCCAGAGTTGTATAGCCTCATTATCCACTACATGGGATCCATTATTTGTTTACATAGGGGTGCAATTTCCCCTGTGTTTTCTAAGTAAGTCTCTTTGGCCAAATTTGGGAATTTGGTTACATCGCACACATTGTGGTCCAAGTACCTAATTTTTGGTACTTTTCTGATCATATAGTCCACAATGACCACTATGTCTGGGAGATATGGAAGTGTGATGTACGTGGTTTCCTACGCCTTTATTTTCTGCCTGATAGTAGATGGGCCTACCTTTGCTGTTTGTATGTCCTCTTTGTCCCTCTCGGAGTTAGACTGGTTGGTGATGTCCTTGACCAATTACTCCTCTCCTTCATGGCCCCGTTGTTGATCTGTCGTTTCATTAGGTTTAGCAGGCATTTCAGGATTAGGGTTCAAGATACCATTCCGGGTCTTGGAACTTTTCCCTACTTCCCCTTGCAATGCTGTCGATGTTTCATATTCAACTCGTGTCAGGTAGATTGACTCTATGTCTGAAGTGCTGACATATTCAAGCTCGACCACATTCTCAGGCTGTCTCATTCTTTCCTTATTCCTTTGGCCCCATCGAGTAACCTGTACATACTATCCCGGAGCACCGAAATTCAGTGGTGTCATCTTTTATCCAATGCACCCACTCACTCACTTCTTTGCACAATTCTAGCTAGGGCACGCACTTTGTATCTTTCTCTGTGCTAAAAAAGTGTTGAACTAACGCGTGCTTTCTGCCCTTTATAGACCGATTCATAACTATTTTTCACTTTTTGCGTGCATTTGCGTCGAGTGTAATTTTTCTTGTGCGCCGTCTTCCGATGCTGTTGCAGTGATTGCTACGCACGACTTTTTTCGCACTTTCCTTTAGTTCTGTCAACTTCTGCCTCTTTTTGTGTTTTTATTCTTTTTCTATTTTTGTATTCCTTTTTTTTTCTTTTTCTATTTTTGTATTCCCTTTTTCTTCTTTTTCCCCTTTTTATTTATTTTTATCATTTTTCTGTCCTAACATCTACTATAGTACACTATATACATGACTTTCTTACTGCACTGTAACTTTCAAGAATTAGTAGGTCGACTATCCCTATATAGTTTTAGTCGACTATCGTTGATCATTCTTTTTAGTTCTGTTCCTCCCAAGTCCTTTAGCTGTATAAATCCCCCATCTATGATAGTCTTTACTTCATACGGTCCTAGCCAATGCATTTTTTTAGTGATAATTCTTGTCATGGGCTCGAGAGCATTCGGGTTTGCAAGTTGCACGAAATGCTCAAGCGTAGCATGGGAGAATCCCTGTTTTTCCAAGTAGCAGGTCAAGTGAGTGGGCAAAGTGTTGTCAGCAACATCCAAGGTCTATTTTGTGAATCAGATTAGCGGTCGGTGGGTAATTGCACTCAGCCGAGTCACACCAAGTATAGCGCATAACTTTTCAAAGAGGTGAACGGTTAGAAGTCTCCATGGAGAACTCGCGAAGTAATGAGGGCCATTGATCGCGATCCGTTGATGCGTGGGTTAATTTCTTGAACTCGGGGTTCGTGAGTTTAGAGGGTGGACCATATCCTTTGGTTGTGCGAGATCACGAGTCGCGAGGATTGTGGAAAAGAAAAGAGCCATCGCCTCTCAGGATTTCGCGGGGGGAGAGTGCCAAGGTGCGACACTCCAACTCGCGAGGTCACGAGTTGCGAGAGGCGCCATCACTTAAGCCTTAGCCGAAGGTTATGTGTGGAGGGCACTGACAGTAAAAAGAGCTATACATTTTTGCCAAAAAGATCTCAGCCGTCCATCCAGAGGGACACGTGGTGCACGATTAGGCTCCTCGCCTTTTCGCCCATCGCGACTTTGAAGAACGAGGACCAGCCTCCTCCCAGCCACGAGACATGAAGCATCGAAAGCATTCAGGACTTGGGCCCACAGTATCACCGAAGTGTTTTCAGCCGTCCGTCTAGAGGGAACACATGGCAGCAAGTAGAGCCATCTCGGTGCCTCGCCCATCGCGACTCCAACGCACAAAGAACAGCTCCGTTATTTTTCGATGCGCGAGTTTCCAGGAGAATCTTGAACCCGAGCCCATGGCATCACTGGGAGAAGTAAGAACCATCAAATCTAGAGGGATGCGTGGCAAGAGATTGAGCTGTCTTGGCATATCACTCATCGCGATTTCGATCAGCAAGGATCAGCCCCTTCATATTCGCGAACGACGAAAAGTTCCATGGGAATAGGCACGTGGTCACAATCCGTGGTCACTTGGAAAAAGAGAGGAGCTGCGTAAAGAAGGCCGAAGAGCCGAGTTCAGTTACAAATAGGATCGTCGTGGTCTCCAAGCGCCATCGGATCCGATCTCCATACTGTTTCTCGCTTGGAGTAAATGACGACAAGAGTGGGTGGTTGAAGCCTCCTTTCATTCATTAAGTGAGGGGATGGAGGGTCTGGAAAACCATCTGCCCGAGGAAGTCCTATGTATCGGTTTTCTCAAAGACACCATGCCGAAGTCTTCAGCTCGACAGAGAGGTCTGCACACGTTATCCGAACACTTAATCGCTCAGCTACCCTCCTTACAGGAGCCATGCGTAGTTAAGGTGGCATTTAAAGAAAGATATTAGTACGAGTTTGATTGAAGGGACACCCAGCCTTGGGTGACTGAGGCACGCCTCTGCGAGGAGAATTTTCCTAAGTATATAAACTCAGTCTTTGTATTTAGTAAGTATCGATGGTTGAGCAGAGCTCCCTACTGTTATGTTTTAACAGCTATTCTAGCTTTCAGCTTATGCATCTGTATATGAGATTTCTTGTTTTATGATAGCCAGTTCTTCTCACTCCATCTAATTTTTGTCTCATGCTAAGAGAGTTCGTGATTGACTGAGTCACATGAGTTATTGCGGTTATGTTATGATAAAAGATTTATTGTTGCATTGTTGCATTATCTGGCTTTGCGTTTGAATGTAAGATGATATCGCATTTGGACGTCTTCTTCCTCAGTCTGTTAGAAACCTGCTGTTTATAACAGACCTCCTCTTTTCTCTTGTACAAGTCTTCCACCTGTTCACCCTTTACTACAGCTCACTGTCTGAAGTTTACGCAAGACCTCACTTGCTCATGCATACCTGGCCTAGTTTCAGAGTTGGAACACTATTGTTTTGAGTTTCCCGCCATTCGACCACCCATCTATGAACAACTGTGACATAAACCTGATGGGTGTCGGGATCTGCTCCTGTTAGCAATTCAGGAGTGACTTCCTTCACCAACATTTATGGTGCCGTTGCCAGGGACGAAGTTGAATATTTTCCCCGGGATTGAACGACAACGATTAACTGATTCTGAAGGTGCATTAGATATCAGAATTATCAAGATTGCTGCTGTGCACCTGGCGACTCCATTGTGACGACTCCGCTGGGGAGAACCTGCTCTATCAATTGTGGCTTTCAGAGGTAGACACACATGGTCTCATCCAAAGCTGCCCCTAGCTACACCTGAAACCGATCCAGAGGTGGTTCTCAGAAAAGGAAAGGCCCCTAAAGAAGCAACTTCCACCATCGAAACAGGTAATCTGCCATCTCCTTCTGTAAGAACCCCATTTTCTCCTTCTCAGTTTCTTAGTAGACCTCCTTCACAAGTTTCCCATTTCCTGAAATTTGGGAGTGTTCCTGCTGAGTTTTCCCCTCCCGGTCTGGGATTGGAGGGAGAAATCCTTATCACTCCCCTCTCCTCTGAAGTTGTACCTTGGCATAGACCCACGACCATAGAAGATTTCCCCACTTCTGCACAAGGAGGAGCACCTGCTGACTTGAGCTCGTTAGCTTTCTCCTTAAATCCTCTCTCGTTTCCCACTCCACTTCGAGACTCATTTCCCACAGTTCCTTCGTGAACTCCTTCTCCTCCAAGTTCTCCTCCACCTAATATTCCTATGGCTGGTGCTAATCCCCCTATGACCAGAATGGAAGCTATAATAGCTGCTAGGTATGATCCCCTTGTGTTACCTCAGCCCCTCAATGCCCTCTCGACAGATGTTTACCTCAAGCAGCTGCCCAAGTTTACAGGCGAGGGGGACATAGTTGCTGAAGAGCACCTAGCAGCCTTTTATACCTTCGCGGATGATAATGTTATCATGCACACGGATGTATGGATGAGAATTTTTTTCCATAGCCTTCAAGGAGAGGCTAGAAAATGGTTCAAGGCCCTGCCTCCTGGATCTATTGATGGGATCAAAGCACTAGACAATGCCTTTTTGAGACAATGGGGAGATAAAAAAGATTTCATGTATTACATGACAGAGTTTGGGTCGTTGAAGAGAAAGGAAGGAGAGTCTGTCTCCGACTTCTCCAAGAGATTTAATAAAATGTACAACAGAATCCCTGCTGAGATAAATCCCTTCGAAGCCTTTGCAAAGATCACTTACTCCAGTGCTTTTGATCCTGATTTCTGCCTACTACTGAGAGAGAGAAGAGCCACTACCCTGGCCCTTATGCAGGATGCAGCCGTGGAAGTTGAATCTAATGTATTGGCTGTTGACCAACTCAGGAACACTGCTGATAGAAACATATCCAAGAAAAGGCCCGAAGCCTCCCCATCCGGTTCCTCTCCCATGCCCCATCAGATAGATGAGACAGTCAGATTACTAAACTCACTTTCTGCCAGGATGGAAAGGTGGGAGTTAGAAGGGAAGCCCATGTACAGAAATCCTCAGAACACTGATAATAGAGGCTTCAGGAGACCTAATAACAATGGACCACAAGCCTTCCCAAGGGAACAAAGGGAAAAGGACAGAGAGGATCAAAGGATTCAAACCCCTCTCCAAAATAACCTGGTTACTCATGAGGAAGGAGAGGAGATAGACAAATTTGACCCTGAAATTCACTGTGTTGAGGAAGCTCCTCCTTTTTCCCATTTGACTCAGTCTGCATATGAAAAATCCCTGATGAACATTCAGATCCATGAGTTAGGAAAGGGAGAAAGGGCCAGTCATACCTCTAACAGATACAATCTCAGGTCGAGGAAGAAATAAGGAGACTTTGATAGCCAAGACCAACCCCTCATAGCAGATAAGCCTACTAAAGTTGCAACAACCACAACTAAAGAAAAGAGAGCTCAGAACGCTTTGCCAGTAGTCAAAGAACCTGCCACTGAGGTAAGGGAAGCTCCTAAGCCCATTCCATCCTTTAATTTTGAACATGAAATTCAAAAGATCAGGATTCCTGTCCCCATCTCTGAGCTGATTAAAAATGAAGATTTTAAAAG
>JASDQU010213590.1:0-10988 GCA_032191745.1 Picea mariana | reverse complement strand
GCACCTGTAATGTCCCCCACCTCTTGATGAAGAGGATTGGAGGGACTTAGTAGTATAGTCACCCTCACTAGACTATAGTCTCATGTAGAAAGGGGGAAAATTCGACCAGACTCAATGTTCTAATATTAAGTTGACTTGAAAAGGTAAAAAGTAACTCACTGAAGGATTATAACACTTAAGGTTGAGTTAGGAGTTGAACTTAAGGGCTCACTAACTCAACAAGAAAATAGAATGGAGGTATAAAGGGGAGCCTAGGGCGCACCTCTCACTTATCTTGGATTATTATTGCAAATTGATTTTGGGCTCTTGAGGACATAGTTTTGAGGGTTTTGAGAATACAAACCCTAGAGAACAATTCAGTGGTGAAATAATCCACCTATCTTGTTCCAAGCTTGGTCTCGGGGATGAAATACTCCACCCACACCATTCTGCATCATTCATAGGTATCATCACTAATCCAAGACGTCTGTAGGCTGTACCCTTGAGGGTTTTTAGTAGGAGGGCGCACTATTCATTGAGGGAAGTTCGATCCAGGAGATTGGTAGGGCTTTGGGACATTCTAGCACTTGGGATTTTCTTGCAGGGCCTTGATCATTAGTTCTAGTGCATTTTGAGAGGGCTATTCTTGCTAGATGATTTCCTAGAGAATTGGCACGATTTGGAGAGAAGGGGGGCGCTATTGAAATTCAAATCTACTCAGTTTGGAGGGGTTATACTTCAAATCTGACCTTGAGACTTCACCTAGCAGCTTGCAGTGTCCCGATCTATCTTTATAGGGAGTTTCAGGGCATTTGGAGGTCTCTTTCATCAGGGCCAAATTATTGGGCATTGACAGGATTTAGGAGGGTGCAACTTCAGTTAGGGTTTCCGCATTTGCAAGAGCATCCCTTGGAATTTCGGTCTGAAACTTTAGGAGGGGGTTCTACACACCCCGATCTATCATCCTACAGGATTTGGAGTCATTTGGAGGCCTCCATCACCCATGCCGAAATATTGGGTCTTCTTATCTCTTCAGGAGGACGTGCCATCGGCTAGGGGGGTTGGACTTGACCCTAGTTCTTCTTGTATTTTTCTTCGTTCTGTATCCGTCCTTAAGAGGTTTTCATCTTCTTATCGAGAGTATTTTTTAGCAACTCATATCTTATCTAGTGGAGTTATCTAATGTTATTCTAGATTTGCATCCTTATTGTATCAGGTTCTTGCTTATTATATCAATAAAGGTCATATATATGTTGTTTGGTTCCATATCTTGTGTTACTGGTCATATCTTGTATGTCATTGTTATATCTTCAGATCTATGCTTGTTAATTAAAATATAAACCCTAAGACATAAATCATAAGTAAACCTGCAAGAAAACACACATCTATCAGTTAAATAGTCAACAGTGAGTGTTCTAAGTGAACAATTAGCTTGGGAACATTACACTGGTATTAGAGCATTGATCCTCCCATCTTGTAAGGGTTAGCTCATGCAGAAGTTCAGTGGAATTTATATGGGTAGAAGGAGGAAACAGGCAGGTGAGGCAGAGGCCGAAATGGAAGGATCATGTGAGGACAATGAGCCACAAATGATAACAGGGATTTCTAGGGACTTGCAACATTCCGTAGAGGTGTCACAGAGCAACCTTGTAAACCACCTACAGAAAATCTAGGAGGTAGCACATAGAGGACAAACCGAGATAACAGAGACCTCAAGGAAGGTAAGTTCCAACCAAGAGATGATATCAAATCTTCTGATGCAGATGACTCATGGAGGAAAGGGTCGAGAAACTTATGCCATTAGAGAAGCTAATGGATCTCATGGAGGGTATAAATATCAGTAGGATCATGTTCCCCATTATCATATTGAAGGGAAGAGCCATGGAGGAGGTGTACCATAGGGACAAACACACAACCAAACCACTCATAGACCCTATCTACCTTCATTTTTGGATGAACAAACACAACTAAAATTCCAAGAAGAAATGGAGGAAAATTTTACACAATATGTCAGGGAATATAACTCACTAGGCCATACAGTCCAGAGAAATATGACATTGGATCAATATTGTGGGTTCAAACTCAGGGAAAAACCCAAGCCATACTACAGGAGCAACTATGAGTTAGAGCGCAGGGCTAGGAAAATGGAGATTCCCTATTTTGATGGGTCTCCCAAGATGACTGCACAGG
Organism: Picea mariana; assembly: GCA_032191745.1. Lineage (NCBI taxonomy): Eukaryota > Viridiplantae > Streptophyta > Pinopsida > Pinales > Pinaceae > Picea > Picea mariana. The sequence continues at coordinate 8,819 of JASDQU010213590.1, read as the reverse complement.
CGTGGGTGCAAAAACTGGATACTTACCTTCAACTTAACCCCATGAGGGAGATGGATGCCATCAAGGTTTCCACTATGTACTTGGAGGGAAAATCTCATGACTGGTGGTACCATGGGTTATCTACACATGGCCACAATTAAATAGTGGCATACACATAGTTTGCACAAAGTCTCATTGATAGGTTTGACCAGGGAGATCTAGAACTCCATTTCAAGGAACTCACACAACTCAAAGAAACAAGATCACTGGAGGTGTATATTGAGGAGTTTCAGAGGATATAAGTCATGGTACAGGATGTGTCACAATCAAGACTCATGATGCTTTTTATAGAGGGTTTGATGGAACCCTTAAAGGGTTGGGTTAAGTCTTTCAAGCCTACCAACTTGCAGGATGCTATATGGAGGACAAGAGATCTAGGCCCAACAATGAAATCTAAGTTCGTGTCTAGACCACCTCTAAACAATGGAGGACGAGACCAAAGACTTTCAATGAATCCAGGAGGAAGAGATCCAAGGGGTTTTGACAGGGGAAGAGGTAGGATGGATGAGAACACAAGGAGGTAACTAAGAAGGAAGAAGTTATGCTATACATGCAAAGAACCTTGGGACCCATCCCGCAAGTGCATGGGCAGAGGCAAGGCCCACTACATTGAGGCTACTTCAGACAATGAAGAGGATGAAGATTTTGGCCACCTATAAAATATAGAAGAAGACACCGTCAAAATGCTGGAGAAGAAGGTCTAGGTCACGTCATGACAATAGAGGAGAAGGCCACGTTGGCATCCATCAGTGGGATACCCAAGTATAACACATTCAGGATGAGAGGGGTATTGTAGGGACAAAAGGTTTTGGTTCTCATTGATGGGGGGGATTCTCACAAATTTTGATTCAGCCCTACTACAGAGGAGGCACATACTCATAGTTGAATTTGAAGGTTTGAAGGTGGAGGTAGTTGGAGGTAGCTGGATGAAGCACCATGCCCTGCAATAGGTATATTCCAGGAATAAATCTTACACTGGGTAGACATAACTTAGCTTAGGAATTCTATGTGATGGACCTCCCAGATAAAAACATCATCCTTGGAGTTTAGTGGCTCAACATGTTGGGACCTATCACCACCAACTACAATACTATGGACATGTCTTTCACTAATGAAAGTGGGAAAAAGGTAGTTCTCAGGGGCATGTCAGGAAACACAACTAGGGTGGTTACAACAAAGCGCATGGAGGCCATTTTCAGAAGAGAGGACATTGTATATGCTGTTGAGTGTAGGATTTCAGTAGGTGTGGATAAGGAAGGGAAGTTTCACTATGCACTAGAGATTCAGAGTGTTGTTCCAGAGTCTGTACTTAAGGCTAGGAAGTATAGAGTCTAGGCATCCAGAAAGGGTAAAAGATAAGGGAAGGAGCAAACAACTGGAAGAGAAACTATAGTTGATTTCTAAGTTGTCTGTGTCTAACTTCCACTTGTTCTTGTGTGGTTATGTCTTGTTCAATGGCCGCCCACGAATGCTCTAGTTCGACTCGGGTGGTTGCAGTTCTCAGGATAGTGTCAAAGAGGTTTAAGGTGATGCTAGTTTGGTCTGAGAGGCCGGGTTCTATGTGAGGTTGCCTTGCAACAGGGACAGTCATTTAAGGAACAAAGATTTAAGAGGCTATTTTTTTTTTTTTTGAGTCGCTGATTCAATTTTTTTGATTTATATGAGAGAAAAAGAAATCCCATGAGACAAATTAATACTTTAACAAATTGAAGGCCGTCGTCCATAACTGAGTTAAAAATTTGGAACCATGTATGAAACGAAAGAAAAACATAAAGTTGTCAGACAATGTGAGGCATCATTTCGAGCAGAATCTCATGTTGTAACAGAAGAAGAAAAAGAAGAGAAACACTTTAATGAAGCATAAAATATAGCGATCTAAGTAATCCATAGGTCTTGTACCTGCTAGTAGCCGATACAGAGGAAAATATGCAAATAATTAGATAACTAAAACATGATTTTCCACAATAGAGGTTGTACCAAATTGCAATCAAAGCATTCATCAAAGATGCATATAAACATGTCATGAAGCATGAAATAACATAAGAAAGCACATAACTCAATCTTGACGGAATATGGAGTCTTCAATTCGCTTTGTATTAATTCCCGGTGATGGAAAATTTCTCTATTACGATCTGCCAAAAGAAAAATCCCCTTGGTTTTTCTTCAAAATGCCTATTTATACAAGCCTAAAAAACACCTCAAATTCCATTCGTTCTAGAAACCTTTGACTACAATTGAGGAAAGGAAGCGTTTCATTTCCTCGCTCTTTGTCTTCCCCCATGCAGGTGGAACGCCTTCCTTTATTTTCTCTTATGGCTCTAGAAATAGAATGGATTGACATTTGTTGCTATTTAACACCAGAAGCCTGCCCTTTCACCTGCTTAATGCAATTGACGCACCTTTCAACCAACTAGGCTATCAACCTGGAAGGCTCTGCTTGGTTGTTGGCCTCAGAGGTGTAACAACTCTTTGCCAACTGTGGAAACCTTTTTCCCACTTGTCGGTCTTCCGTGACGATACACTGCAATTGTAGACTTGGTTGTACTAGCCATTTGTCCACTTGGACCATATCAACCTGGCTTATTTGGGATATTTCAGCTTGCTTCTTTTCTTCATTTTCCTTGATATCTATCAGGTGTTTAGCTATATTGATTTTTCCCAGTGTCCCAGCACCGCCTTCCTTATCAAAGTCTAGCAAAGATTTATTTATCAATGCGAATGTTTCTTCACAAGAAGTTCTCACCTCCTTAGCTCTTCCCCTGCTCTCTGATATATTTTGCTCCTAAGCCTTTAGTAAGATATTTCCTCTGGTTTGTTCTGCGATGGATAATTTGGAGCTACTGACTACCTCTATGTTTGTTGTGGCTATCACAACATCATGGAAAGCAACCTGAGCTGCCCCAGCTTCTCTTTCTCGCAAAGAGATATCTTCTAGCATTTGATCTATCATCTGAAAGTGATGCTGAATGGTTCCCACTTTTGCAAGCAAGTCTTGTTGAGCCACTAATACCTTTTGTCAGATTTCGGTAGCCTAGGCTTGAAAAAACTTTATGTCTAAAACCTAGTTTTCGACAACATCCAATTCCGATTGTAACTGTATAATTTGCTACTCTTGCTGGCTTACGTGTGTTTGGCTTATTTGCACCGACTGGCGCACCTGCTCAAGGTCGGATCTAAGTTTCTCAATCTCCTGCAGATCGGATATTCAGGCTTGCTCTAGGCTTTTGCTCATCTCATCCCTAGCATTTTCTTCCGCCGTACCCACCTTAGCTTCCAACTTACCGATCAAGTGGTTCTTCCGTTTCAACTGGGCCTTCAAAGTTTCGACTAAGTATTGATTGGCTATAGCGTAAGTCCCAAGTGTTCTTGCTATCTCGTCAACGAATTTATCCTCTTCTTCGACCTTTCCTTTTGTCAAGATTTTAAACCTTTTAGCCACTGTGCCCGCTTTTTGGTACAATTCTTTCTTCACTATGGCCTTCCTTTTCTTATCAAAGAAAAATTCATTTGGAGGTAACTCTTCCATGAAAATGGGCATTAGCTCTTCATTGAAAATCCATCTCGCATCAGGATTACCCTTTGTGAACTGTAAGGGTGTGATAACAACAATCGGACTACCGATTTCCTTGGATAATTGTTTAGGGGTAGTGTCTGTGACCGACTCTTTTGATGTGGTCTGTGAGGTGTCGCCTACCTTTTGCAAGGGTATCTCATCTTGACTTAGTATCTTCTTTCCTGGTGCAACTGCCTTTGGGTTTTATCTCCTCGATCGGGGATTTCGGCTCCCTGTTCCGAGGTATCCTTTTCTTTTGTCCCTTCTTGATTTTTCTCCTTGCCAGGACTTGAGTTCTTTGAGCCTTTGGCTTCTGTCTGCTATACGTCTAGAAGATTTGGGGTTTTGCCCTGTAAAATTAGGGGAAGGCAACTCTTTCGATGCTCCTCGAATTTGAGGAAATCGACCATATCTCCGGGTGGCAAGGCTTGAATCTGGATCAAGACTTCAGAGTAGGACCTCACACCTCGGAAGATTTCATCATGGGGTGAATCCTTGTGTTCGTGTCTCTTCAGGCCACAATTTTCCAAGTGATTACTCACAACCTTATTTGGGTTGTGCTTTTTGAACTCAATGTTCACCAACTTTATTTCCTCCAAAGCCATGGCCTCGGCTTTGGCATGGCCAAAATCTAATAAAGAGTACGACCCAATGTGAATGGGGAAGGGTGGCCATACCTTCTTCGACAGTCCTTTGAGCTCCTTTCTTATTCAACCAAGCACAGCTTGCCTGGCAATCTCACGACATATTAGCTTATCTGGAAGAAATAACGGAAAAACATCGAGGGGAAAGGACATGCCAAAAACCCTGATGTATGAATACTCTGCTTCTATATACCAATCTTCTACATTTCTCAGGTTGGCCGTGATGTTATCTGAAATCCAGGGAGGTGGATGGCCGAAGAGAGCAACATTCATCGGTACCATTACCCAGTTAAAAATCTCGTAGATGAAATCTTTGGCCTTATCCTCCCAAAGCTTCGAGTGGTAGACATGGATAGGCTCAACATCAGACGAAGTCCAACTCCAACTCATTAATGGGAAATGTGTCATGAATAAAATAGCATCCATGATGTAGGAAGACATAAAGAATGAAGATGTTCTCCTGCTGGCTTTCTGCGCTTGATATTCAGTAATTTGACTGGTAAGACTATCCGACATCAGTTTGGCCCAGTCGAAAGAAAAACCTTCAGCGACTATATAAATGAGCGACACCCATGGGAGGAAAAAGTGAGTTGTGTCCTCCTTCCCATACAGTCTATAGACCATCATCACTACATACTTGAACTATGGCTCTAAAGAGGAGATTGAATAAATTCCATGAGTATCGGCCCTGAATTTCGCAGGGTGTGAAACCTAGTCTTTGATTAGATCGGATAATTTTTTCCCAAAATGCTCACATTCCTTATTTTTGAACTCCTCTAGGAATTCAGTATTGTAAATACGATTTGGAGTGGGTGACAATTTATACATTTCCTATAGGTGCTCTGGTCTGAAAGACCCGATTGCTTCCCTCTATACGTTGAAAATCATTCTGGTCAGGAGGTCTACATGGTCCAGTGCCCATCTGACCATATCATAATAGGGGAGAATTCGTTGCCTTGCTGCTATCTTGTGAATCTCCACTTGAGAAATGATTTTGTATTTGGTGGACATGTCATCGTTCTCCTCATCGTAGGAATCATCCGAGCAACTTATCACCTCGAGCTGCAGAATATTGGAAATATGCATCCATGTTTTAATAATATTGATACTTCGAGGCGAAGTATTAGAAACAATGTCTAAACCTTGGCTTGAGCTCTCGACGACTTCCTTGGGCACTTTTCATGGAGCCATGGTGTATGACCTTGCAATTAGATCCCCCGTTGCAAAAGATTTCAAACACAAACATAAGTTATCCTGGTGAAATAGCTCTACGCACAGTAGAAAGAAAAGATGAGATAATGAAAGAAAACCCTCTTCTTAAACACTTAAGTTCATTCTATTCCTTGTCAAGAGAACTGTTAAATGGTTTAATGGAAATATTTTAGTAAATAAGTGGGATCTTACTGTCAATCACTTCAGTGAAATTCAAATAAATGCCATAAATATTTGACGACTTCTAACTTGGGGAAAGAGCGGAAAAATTAAAAGCTTCATCTATAGATCATATGGTCAAAAGATACTCAAGGCATTAGTTAATCCATCTTATCTCCCTTAATTTCGTGCTTTTAGTACTTTATACCCTTTTCGGCGCTCGTAATATCGGACGATTTCGCTTCTAGCCTTTGAGACCCAAAAGCCCAAAATTGCGATGGTGCGATATTATTTATAATTTGTGATTTAACTTAAGCTTCTCATTAACCCATCTTAATTAATGAATATCGTGACTTCGAGGATTGGAGTTACAAAGGTGTTGCATTTTAAGGCAAGAATCGTCGAGTCGCGAAATCACGATAGAGACTAACTACGGTTTAAAAAGATTACTCTTGATATTTACCTGAGTGACTTGAAAAGGCTTCGCAACTTCGCATCTCGGAGGTTCGGAAAGTGTTCAACGAGTAACTCCCAAAGCGCGAGAGCACGAGGTGATGACATCAAATTATCTTTACTTAGAGGCTCGATAATGGTGGTTAGAACTAAACCTTATCGCTACTTCGTGCATCGGGATACCATGGCTTGGTAGGTACATCGTGAAATATGCGAGAACCCGAAATCCGGCTTTTTGGGCTTAATTATAACCTCTTACTTATTTAGAAAGAAGGGCGGCTCCAACCTTTTAACCAAGAGTATAAAAAATAAAATAATATGTTCCAACACAGAGAATCATTGATAAACATAACAAGGTGTTTGGACCCATTCCACTAGGAGTATGACTAGATAGGGGGTTTGAGCATATCATAGAGATGGAAGAGGGAGAAAAACTAGTCATCACCACTCCCTACAGACACCCAAATAAGTACAAAGATGATATAGAAACGGCCATCAAATAACTGTTAGACATGGGTCACATTAGACCAAGTTCCAGTCCTTTTGCATCGTCAGTGGTACTAGTAAAGAAGAAGGATGGAACCATGCACATGTGCATTGACTTCAGGGCATTGAACAAGAACACTATTAAGAACATGCATCCCATTCTGAGGATTGATGAACTTTTGGATGAGCTCCATGGGATTGTTTATTTCACCAAGATTGAATTGCGCTCTGGCTATCATCAGATAAAAATAAGGGAGTAGGACTACCCAAAACTATCTTTAGATGTCACTATGACCACTATGAATTCCCAGTGATTCCATTTGGATTAACTAATGCACCAACAACATTTCAATATTGCATGAATCATGTCTTCAACAAGCAGTTGAGGAAGCACCTCCTTGTTTTTTTTTATGACTTGTTGATCTATAACAGAACTTGGGAGGAACATCTTCAACATGTGAAGCCGATTCTAGCCATCATGGAAGACCAATCCTTGTATGCCAAGGAGTCTAAATGTGAATTTGGAATGACAGAGGTCCTCTACTGGGGACACATCATTGGAGAAAAAGGGGTACAGGTACACCAAGAGAAGATCCAATCCATATATGACTAGCCCACACCTAAAACCCTTACAGAGTTAAGGGGTTTCTAGGCATTTGTTTCTATTACAAGAGGTTTGTCAAGGGTTTCTCATAGCTTTGTGCACCCTTAACCGATTTGACCAAGAAGGGGGCTTTCAGATGGAGTTCAGAGGCACAATTGACATTTGAACAAATGAAAAAGGTAATGAGCACATGCTCAGTTTTAGCCCTACTAGATTTCATCCAACCCTTGACATTGGAGTGTGATGCCTCCTGTTAGTGCAGAAGTCACCTATGGATTGCGGTAGAGGTAAGCCTGATACCCATCAGATTTTATGTCACATATTGGTTATAAAAGGGTCAAATGGGTGTAGTCTCAAGGAAATATTATCTTAACTCAGAAAAATGGACTGATATGCACTAGCAAGTGAGGTCTTGATTTAAATTCAGACAGTAAGTTGTAGTAAGGGTGAGTAGGAGGAAGGCATCGTCGACAAAAATGTAAAGGTCTTCCAAGCACACCAAGTCCTTCGGTAGCCCAAGGAGGAAGAATTTAAACACAAGAACTTCTTGAATTTAAATCTCATAGAAGCTGAAAGGAACCATAACAACACTATAATCAAACTTTCATCATAATGCAGTCACAATAATTAAAGTGAATCATTCAACCATGAACTCTTTCAGCATCAAAGGGAAACAAGAGGGAGTAAGAAAGATGACTGTCATTAAAAAAGATGTCTCAAATGCATATACATAACCATACAACCAGAATGCTCATTCAAACTTTACAATACGGGAGCTTTGCTCTACCATCAACCCTTACAAAAATATCAAAATTGAGTATTTATACTCAAAACAAAAATCACAGAAGCATAATCGAGAATTTGCATTGAAGGATTTACGTGTGCATGCTTCCTATTAGACTGTGCATATAGTCTTTGATCAGACGTGAACTTCGATCAGACATAAGCGAGATTTAGGACGAACCTGCCGATGAGATGACTAACTGGCGGTCCTTTCTTGCGCTTTCTACTTATTGCAGAAATGACGTTCAACCACCGCCAACAACCTTCATAACTGCTTCATTGGGATCATGGAAGGATCAAGTCAACTCTACATCTGTAAGACGTGTCAACCTCAACATTCGTCATCTGGATCTGATTTGGATGTTTATAGGGAAGCCTGATGATAGACGTGGCTGCTGATAAAGTGATTGGCGCACTTGATATGGATTAGTGAGCGGGATATGGCTAGGTGGACGTCTGTGGATGGACGGGGAGACTGAGGATAGAGTGGGGGCCACACAAGTGGGAGTTGAGGTGTAATGGGATGGAGGTGATGTGGAGCGAGGGGGCACAGGTGGTGGAAGATGAGAACGGGACAGGTACTGGCGACAAAGTGAGTGGAAGACAGATGGAGGGAGTGGAAGCGATGAGGAGCAGCCACTTGTTAGCCCGGGATAGGACATTATGTGCACATACACATATTGGGGCTGTGAAAGGCAGTTTGGAACTTCCCCACTTTTGGCCTTGATGTGCGTCTTTAGCTGACACATAGCACCTTTACAAACCATGGTTGTTTTTCTTGGCCCGCTCTATCCTTTTTATCTTGTGCACATGTTGAGGCCCTGATATAGCCCTCGACCGTCGATATGGGGTGCTTAGCTCTCGACCTCCTAGATCGATCTGTAAC
>JASDQU010213588.1:3005-18463 GCA_032191745.1 Picea mariana | reverse complement strand
AAAAAAAAAAAGTTGCAAAGATTTTGTCCTTTCTATTTATTTATTTTTCAATGTAAATTTAAGAAGAAGAAAAAATGTTAGTAAATAAATTTTTAAGTGGCCATATTTTATCCAATTTTGGTTTTTTTTGTTTTTTGCATAGGGATCTATTGTCAAAACCACGGTTTCAATTAGGTTGAAATGAGCCATGATTTTAATGATTAGAAAAAACTTTTTGCTTTAGTTATCGTCACTTTTTTATTTAGGTGTTAATTTTAAGGTTTTTCTAAGCTATTGTATGAGTTTTGAAGGTCATGCTTGAAAAATGTTGTAATTTTGACCCTGTTTGAAAAAATGGTGCTATCGATAACACCACTTCACTTTTTGATTTGGGGTTGATTTTCATGTTTTTTATGCAAAAATATGAGTTTTTTGGGTTAGAGTTCTCGTTTTGAGGTCATAGTTCTCCTTAAGTTGGTAATATTGTTCAAAGATAACAATTTCAAAAGCTAGACTTGTTAAGTTCAGACTAACCAATGAGATTTGTACACTTTTCTAGAAAGAAACAACCATAAGGGAATAGGTTTATTCAAACTATGCAACCTTACCTCAAAATAGAACAATTGCAAATCCTTTTCTTCAAAATTCAATGCCAAAAAGTATCTTCCTTATACAATTACCTAGAATATATATATTCAACATCATTACAATGTATTAACAACATCCAATATAGTAATAAAAATAAAATTGAGAAAATCTATGACAACCAATCTTACAAAGATGTGAACACATCCTATCTGTCAAACCTATGACATTAACAACTGAAGAGTTGACAATTGGCCCAACATGTTCCAGAGGAGGAACATCAATGGGAGAAGCTTGTGCATCTATAATATAACGATGCAATTTTGCTCGGATTCCATAATAGTATCAAAATAAATTGCATTACACGTATCCAAACTTTGGTTACATCAAATATAGTTGGCATAGTAGGAGAACTAGAATGGCATTGCATATGTCTACGTTCTCAAGCTCGAGCTACAGCTACAAAATGTTGCACATATATAAACATCATAACACTACAAGTAAAAAATGAGGATGGGTACAAAAAAAATCCTAAAAAAGAAATCTTCTCACTCAATCTAACTTACCAGGGACAACAGGAGATGCATTATTTGAGTGAGGACGTCCCCTTCTATTGTCATATTCAAATTGGAATGGTTCATATTCATATGAATGGACTTTTAAATCAATTTCTAAATCTCTATTTCTTTTGTTTCTTCTCCTTGTATTTGTAGGGCTGAGGAAACTCTTCTTTCACTTGAGAGATGACTCAAAATCACTTGACCCAAGTGTGAAATTAAAATCCAATATGTGTCGATTATTGGCCTCATACAACATCTTTTTAATTAGGTACACCATCTCTCAGGTGTTGGTTAAAGTAGTGGGAGGACTATTTTGAAGAACATCTAAGTATCCCAACAACTCCTCCCTAGCCAATCGAAGTTTGTCATCATATTGATCAACACTTCCAATGGCCATAGGAGTTGTTTCAGCATTTGCATCAATCATTGATGTCTCCATAATTATCTTGGAAGGATCGTTGAATGCATCAGGTGTTGCATCATCAAATATATTAGGCTTTGCATTATGATCCAATGATGGCTCTGAACCCTTCGAAAGGAAGTACAACCACTCCACATTTATGGTATGCTTGCAAGTGTTTTCACAAATAGACCATGTACATTCGCACACCACAAAATTCTTGTGATACCAAGTCACAAGGGATTTTTTGTCAATATAGGTTTGACTCCTCACCCAGTATGCATGGGATATGCTTTCATAGGGCCAACAATCATCATCTGGAATGCTTCTAGCTTTATCCATTGAGGATTCAAACAACTTCTCATTCTTGTGGTTATTCAAATATCATTCTTCTTTCAAAATGTCTTTGAATCTATAATACAACTCTACATGTATCAACAACATATATAGAAACCAATCCATTCTATAGGCAGATTTCTTTCTTCAATCAGGCATAAATTTGGACTTCAATAAGCTATGGTATGCCTCCACATAATTATTCGTCTCTTGATTTGCATGACAAAAATCATGACAACTTTTAACCCACATTCCTAATTGAAATAACTAAGTTAGTGCAAAGAAAATATTTATGGAAGAGGAAAAATAAAACAAGAAAGTACAATATGTGGACTTATAAAGATTATTACCCGCAACCCAAGTGCTATGAAAATAATCCAAGAATTTTTCTCATTTGCAAAATCAGTGAAAACTGTATCCACATGCTCGACCATTGATTCAACATTGGGGCAAGAGTTCATAATATAACTTAACATGTTGAACATAACATTTGCTTGATCTGAAGTAGAGGCCAACCTATAGATATTTTTTAACACGCCCTCCATACATGCCAAATACACTATCACTCGACACTGTGTGGTCCTCCTGTAGGATTCGATGCATTTATGTGAGATAATCTTACAAAATAAATACAAGTCACAAAAAAATCAAATGAAATTTACCTCAAAGGATCGATTTCTTCCAATGCATCATCGATGATAAACGCATTGACTTTCCAATTAGATAGAAATTGATAACACCTATCCATTAACGACTTCAACCATGTCACAATATCTAATGATGTATTTCAGGATGTCACAACCCATGTAACTAGTACCCCTCTTTGTTGGTCGTCAAAGGCCACAAGTGTGTACAATTGATACTGCGATATTAAGTAAAACTCAAAGTCAAAGTTTAAGCTATCAATCACAATCAATAACAACCCAAAAAATCATTTCTTAATGAATCATTCAAATTTACCTTACTCCATATTTATTGGTACTGAAAGTTGAATCCATTCTTATTAAACTATCATGAGATAATTTGACCATTCTCTCCAACATCCATCTAGTTTGAATTCCAATTATAAAAGGAACATTTGGACCATTCGGCTTCTAAAAAAAGAAAAAATCACCTGGTCTTTTTTTATACCAGAGGTTAACACTCATTTCATCTTTCTTGTCAAGTTGATATTTTCCCTTCATCAAGCAGTTATAAATATTTGCAACATCTTTTCTAGTCAAGAAAAAATATCTATCACGATCTTCCACATCCATGTCAACATATCGTTCAATGTGATTTTCATATACAACATCAATTGGCACTTCCATAAAGAAACAATTTTCTACAAAAGAGACAATTTCTCTCAACGACCTAGGTTTACACAACGACCTAGCCTCCCCAGACTTGTCAAGTCTGCCATGACAAGGCCATCCTTCCTCTTCTTCGTGCTCATATGTGTTGTATGTAAGTATTGTTATGTTAGGTTCTTTATTCTTTACCTTCACTATAAAGTTGCATTGACATCCTCTCTTCTTTACAAATGAGCCCTTGCATGTATCTGAACACATTCCTCTTTTGTCTTCCGAGCCATATGACCATGAGTAACTGCACTACAAATCACAACACCTTAGCACAAAATCATATATATATCCACTCATGAATAACCGTTTGTGATCATATATATGTCAATTCATAAGATGCGTGCACCAACTAAAACGAAAACTCATTTAGAAATGTGAAAGCCATGTGATTGTGAAATACTTATAGCTCATATAGCTTGTGACTGTTATCACTTTCTACTGGGATTTTTTTCATTGTGGGTAAGAAAGTACAAGGACCATCAAGATTTCTTTCCTCCCCTCTAATAAAATCAGGAACTCTACCTCAAGGGATTCATGCAATATGATCAAATAAAGGATTGTCTCATCTGTATACTTCAGTTCAGGTTAAATCTTTGCTAGAAAAGGTTGACTTGTATTTTGGGTCTTGGACCTCAAGGCACATTATAATCTTCCATTTTTTTTTCTACCCATATTGTATGGATACCTAAACACAACATTTTCTCAAGGGTTAGATAACCAATATTTTACAATTACAAACTTAGAACAAATAGAGAATCAATGTTTTAAAATCATGTTGAATACATAATGTAGAGAGAATAAGGTTTTTACAATAAGGGATGGCGAATTTTAGAGACCCGTAGAACACCATATTTAGGTAGCATGGTTTTTTTGCAGATTGAGAGTGAATCCACAGTGGAAACATTTTTTTATGGGAGCAAGTGTGGAATTGAACCTTATGATATACATGTCTCTCCAGATGGAGAATTGTTTGTACTAGACTCTGCAAAGAACAATATTCTTAGAGTGATTCCTCCATTATCACGTTGTTTGTGTGTCCACTTAAAATTGGGTCTTCTAATTTTATTTCAGAAATAGTATGATAAGATTCATAGTATCTTGATCATTGACCTGGGTTTTATTTTTGAAATACATAAAAGGATGATACATTTATTCCCACTTTTGAGTGCCCATGACTTTGTTTTATTCGTTTTCTGGATATAGCAGAGCTCGATTTATTAGTTTGAGGCAACAACAGGTCCTTGAGTCTCGGCCTGCAAGGACGAGGAGCAACCACAATTTTGTGGACAATTACAGGTCTATTATATAGTCTTTTGAGGGTTGGAACATGTATGTTATAGTCAACAATTTGAGGCTGATTTGAGGCTGATTTGAGGCTATTACAGGATTGTTACATCGAGCCAAGAGGGTGTTAGAAAAATGGGTGTGCTGATTTCACCATAGACAATATAGCAATATTTTCACCCAACCATAGGCACAAAGGCCACCCCCGAGCACCTTAACCTTGACAGATAGAATAATTTTGGTAGCATACCAATAGGTGCACCAAGCAAAGATAACCAAAGACCAAGCAGAAAGTCCAAACTGATAACCCAAGACAAGATCACTACTGCAACAGTTGCAGTTCTCCTTCACTCATGCACACTTCTTGTACTTATGCAGTCGTGAGTGAGTGAGTGACAAATGAGTTCTAACACCCTCTATTTATACTTCTCCATCTTAAATGACTGGGCCAACTTCTCTTCCTGGGGGATAATAACTCAATATTAATTATTCTATTAAGTTGACTTGTCTTCTAGGGTTATTATCCAAGGCTTTAGGGTTTCTCTTACTTCTCAGAATATTCTAGCCTTGTCAAATGTTACAAGTGGAGGTTAATACCTCCCTCAACTACCATAATATCAACACTCCCTCCTATCTAGGGAGGTATTAAAGGTAATGGTCTTGATCACAAACAATCCATTCAATTGGTAGCATCATCATAGCCACACAGGCTATCTCATGACCAAATCATGAGCACCATCATCACTTATCCAACTAGATAGTCTACATGGAAAAAATAACAATGCCATCCAATAGAACACAACTGTGTCTATACATAGTAGTATACAACTACTATCTGGTGGTACACAACCACTCTCAGTAGCACACTGCTACTAACCAGTGACAAACAACCACTACCAGTGGATCATATCCACCACAGTAGTATACAACTATTGTCCAAAGACATACAGTCTCTACAACAATCATATCATCTGATATCAATCTGCATAAACAATATCATGATACGAGCTAAGTTATATGGGTCATTCTTCCACTCACATCTATGAGATCTAGAAGAACATCTACTCTCATAAAGTAACACATCAGCCATGGGCTATCTGGACTATTCTTATCAAGCATAGAAGAATAATTGTCCCTGATTTTTTATCCTGGACCATTCACCTAACTGGGCCATTCCTCTGGCACTAATCATAGTGCAACCTGGAGAGAATGAGTCTACCCTAGGGAATGCATGTCTCTGAGTGATGAACCTGGACCATTCACCTAACTGGGCCATTTCTCCGGAACTAATCATAGTGCAACCTGGAGAGAATGATTGTTCGGAACATTTCCTAAGGAAATGATTGTCTTGCACCAACCTCCAAAATGAACCATTCTTCGAAACTGCTCACAATTGTGAACTTCGAAAGAATGACTTCCCGACGAGGCAGACCATTCTACTTGACTACTACTCAGAGTGACTGCCAAGAAGAATGATTGTCCTAGACCATTCCCCCACACCGACCACAATGGGAATCATTGTCTATGGTACATCAACAATCTATCGAACCATTTTCATTACGAAAATAACTGTCTGATCTGGACCATTTTCCGAATTAGAAAATGTATGCCCGTCAGAAATCTCGAACCACTTTCTTGATTGGAAATGAACTGCCCAAACTGGACCATTTTCCAAAATGGAAAATGACTACCTATGAATCAATAATATATCAGTGCTCCCAACTTGGGGAGACATCTCTTCCCTTTTAGCCAAGGGAGTTATCTCCATGAGCCCCATCTTGGATCCCTTAAGTATGCAAACTTTATCCTGGACAAAGGATTTGTAAAAATATCTGCTACCTGCTCATATGTGGAGATATATTGGAGTTTCACTTCTCCTTCCTGGACTTTATCACGAATAAAGTAGTATTTTATCTTAATATGTTTCGATCGGTCATGGAACACTAGGTGTTCTGATATCCTCATACAACTTTGATTGTCACAGTTTATTACGATCGAATCTGGTACCTGATCAAATAATCTAGAAATAAGCTTCCTCGACCATACTTCTTCGATACATGCCTCACATGTTGTGATATATTCTTCTTCCATTATGATGAGTGCAGAAAAATTATGTTCCCTGCTGGCCCATGATATCATAGCAAAGCCCAAACTAAAACACATCCTTGAAGTACTCCTTCTGTCTTATGCACTCCCTTCCCAATCTGAATATGTGAATCCATGAAGTTGTATATCACTTGATGAGGTGTATCTTAAACCATAGTTTAGCATCCTATGAATATATCTTAGAACATGCTTTGCAGTTATCCAATGCTCATGTCTAGGTTCCACCTGGAATTGGCTTAAAGTGTTTACAGCAAAGCAAATATCTGGTTGACTATTCACTAGATACATCAACGACCCAATCAATTGTCGATATAGGGATGATTCTACTCGATCAGAATCTGAGTCTCTTACTTTTCTTATATTTGTGGTCATAGGAGTGGCCATGGATTTGCAATACATCATTCCAAATTTCTGAAGAATCTTCACTGCATACTTTCCTTGTCCAAGGAAGATTTCACCACACTTTTTCATACTTCTATTCCCAAGTAATAGTGCATGAGGCCAAGATACTTCATATCGAACTCAGAAGTTAATTCCTTCTTACACTGGGTGATGAGAGACTCTGCACCTATCAAGAATAAATCGTCAACATGCAGTAGTAGAATCACAGGTGCATTGTTCACAACCTTGTAGTAGATATTTGGATATGCATGACTCTTAGAGAAACCAAGTCTTATTAAGTAACTGTCAATTCTGTCATACCAAGCTCTTGGAGCTTGCTTGAGTCCATACAGGGCTTTCTTTAATCTGCAAACATGAGTGTCTCTGGGATGTACCTCAAAACCTTGAGGTTGTTCAATGTATACTTCTTCTTCAATTGCTCCATTTAGAAAAAAATTATTGACATCCATCTGATGTAGACTCCATCTCATGGAAGCATCAAGAGACATAATGGCTCTAATAGAAGTGTATTTGGAAACAGGAGAAAAGGTTTCATCGTAATCTTCTCTCTCCTTATAGGAGAACCCTATAGCTACTAACCTTTCCTTGTATTTTTCCACACTTCCGTCTACTGCATGTTTGATCTTATAGACCCATTTTGAAGTTACCAATGTTTTTTCCTTGGGTCTAGGCACGATTTACCACACATCATTTTTCATGATAGATTGATATTCTTCTGTCATAGCTTCTTTCCATTGCTTCTTTTGAGATGCTTCTTCAAATGTGGTGGGTTCTTCATTTATAAGTTTTTTCATACATGTTGCATAGTTGGAGAATATTTTGGGCTTCTTTCTTTCTCTGAAAGTGCCACTTGGAGCTTTGATTCTTTCTGCTTCTTGTAGAGTAGATTCAAGCCAAGCTGGAAATTTTCTAGTTTTGGGTACAATGAATGATTCAATAGGTTCACATGGTTGCATCGGATGATCAAGTTGCTATGGTTCTTCATTCTGAATTTCTCGAAGACATGTGTTTTCTTCTTTAGGCTCTTAATATTCTTCTTCCATGGCTTCTTCTATAGATTTCTTGAAATCCATCTTTTCATTGAAGGTTACGTATTTGTTGACTTCAATCTTATGTTGTTCTGGAATATAGGTTCTGTAGGTTTTGGAGGATTCACTATATCCAACAAATATTCCCTTCTTTCGTGAGGGTTCTATTTTCTTCCTTTTATCCTTGGGGATATGAATGTAAGAAGGGCACCCAAAGATTCTTAAGTGTTCCACATTAGATTTCATTCCTGAGAAGGCTTCTTCTAAAGTCATATCCCATAATATGATGTGGGGAATTATGTTCTGAACATATATTGTTGTCACAACTGCTTCTCCCCATAAATACATGGATAAACCTTGATCATTCATTAGTGCCTTCACAGTTTCTTCAATGGATCTATTCTTCCTTTCCACTACACCATTTTGTTGAGGATTATGAGGAACGATTAGGTCCCTCCTAATACCTATTGATTTGAAAAAGGAAACAAATTCCTTGGATGTGTATTCCCCTCCATTATCTGTTCTCAAAGTCTTGAATTTCTTGCTTGTGAGGTTTTCTATTTCTGCTTTGAATTATTGAAACTTGCTGAAAAACCAATTCTTTCTTGAGTGATCATCTACGAAGGTTACATAATAAAGAGAACCTCCTGGAGATTTGACTGGCATCGGACCGCAAAAATCTGAATGTATTAGATATAGGATTTATTTAGATCTATTATCACTACTTGAGAATGGCTTCTTAACATTTTTACCAAGTGCACATCCTTTGTAAATTCCTTCATGTGTAGATTGTAGTTATGGTATTCCTTCAACAATTTTCTTTAGGAAAGGTAATGCTTGATAGTTAAGATGAACATACCTTCTATGCCAAAGTTCATTGGGATTGACTTCATCATGTACAAGAGCTTCATTATTACGTTCTAGTAGTCTGTATAATCTGGCTTCACGAGTTCCAATAACTCTAGCATTCTCTATGCTGGAGTCTCTAGACCAAGATAGTACTTCACCATCTACAAAGGCTATTCTATTTCATTTGTCTTCTAAGAAAGATATAGATACAAGATTATTTTCTAAACCAGGTACACATAAGATATTACTCAAATGAACATTGTTACCTACTTCCAATTTGATGGAGGCTTGACCAATTCCTTTGACTGGATAGGTGTTCTTGTCTCCAAGTTCTACTTTGTGAGATGTCTTCTTTTCATTTAGATTGGAGAGTCTGACCTAGTTTCCTGTCATATTCTTGGAAGTTCTACTGTCAATTATCCCCATGTCATCTTCAAGAGTTCTCGTAAGAGCTGAATAGTGTCAATGATTTGCCTTTTCATTCATGATTTGTGTTGACTAATAACTGGTTAAACTTTGACTTTGAATGTTCAAACGTTGACTTTTGACTGGTCAAACATTGACTTTGACCCCAAATTTCAACCTTGATGTGTTTGCCTTCTAAGAGTGCCAATAGGTGCACTGGACTAAGGCGCACTAGAATATCCTCTCCTTGAGTAAAGTGTTCCATCATAAGGTGTTGGGAAAGGGGTATTAGGGTTTGCAGTTGCACCTGCTAGTAACCCTAGCGACAATGCTTTAGTAACTGCACCTGCTAGAAACCCTAGTGACGATTCTTCAATGAGCTTGTTACTCTTATGGCTTAGCTTCTTTCCAGTGGTTACACTGACCAAAGGGGGTGTGGGCCCATAACCTGTTAGAAAAATGGGTGTGCTCGTTTCACCATAGAAAATATAGAAATATTGTCACCCAACCATAGCACAAAGGCCACCCCGAGCACCTTAACCTTGACAAATAGAATAATTTCGGTAGCAGACCAATAGCCAACCAAGGCTAGTGCACGAAGCAAATATAAGCAAAGACCAAGCAAAAAGTCCAAACTGATAACCCAAGACAATATCACTACTGCAACAGTTGGAGTTCTCCTTCACTCATGTGCGCTTCTTGTCCTTACACAGTCGTGAGTGAGTGAGTGAAAAATGAGCTATAGCGCCCTCTATTTATACTGCTCCATCTTAACTGACTGGGTCGAATTCTCTTCTCGAGGGATAATAACTCAATATTAATTATTCTATTAATCTGACTTGTCTTCTAGGGTTATTATCCAAGGCTTTAGGGTTTCTCTTGCTTCTCGAAATATTCTAGTCTTGTCAAAGGTTACAAGTGGGGGTTAATACCTCCCTCAACTACCATAATATTAACAGAGGGCATTTTTTAGGGTTAGACATCTAGCCATAGGTGTGTGTGAGGCCATGACTTGTTCTGAGTACAGGAGAAAGGGCCAAAGGCTTAAGGAGGAGTTGTAGCCCTGTTTCTGGTGGACAAAATCTAGGCTGCAACCTAAGGGAGTTAGGCCACAGGTGCCTAGGGCTTGGTGTAAGAAAAAGCAGGGGCATATAAGGGTTTGGAAGGGATGATTAGTGCCCTAACCTGTGGAAATGAAAATGATAATCCTGTAGCTGGAAATGCAAATGCAAAACCCAAAAAAGAAGAGACCTGGAAACTATCTTTTATGAAAATACATGAAGGATGGAAATGGAATTTGAGAGTGTGGATGAAATAACAATTTTTTTTTTTTTTTTTTCTTTAGCAAGGTCTGAAAATGCAATCTCAAGATTGAGCATGAGAACTCGAAATGCATGTCAAGAAATCCCACAAAAGAGATGAAGATGAAATTTTGAAGCAAGCACAACAAAGAGTTGAGAATGTGAATTCAAGCAAAACAAATGTCAACTCCAAATTGAAATACAATATTAGGTCTAGAGTCCTAGTTGGAGGAAAAATGACCCATGGCACCACTCAAGTGACAAAATGATGGTGTGTAAATGTATGGAGAAACATAAGTGCCAACCATCCATTACATGTCCATCTCCTTTGTTTATTGGATAGATAAGAAATGTCATATTCTGAGGTTACATTTTTCTTTTTCTTTTACATTTTCTATCCCTTTGTTAATTCTCATTTTGCAAGTTGGTTGGTTAAATTGCCCGATCAAGATTTTAATGCAATGCCCTTCCCCCAATGAATACACAAAGAAATGGCACCAAGAAGAACTAACTCTCAACAAAACTCAAAGAGGAAATAAAGGAACTTGGACTAATGATGGAGGACCTGCAAATGAGTTAGGTAGCAGCAATCTAAGACCATGCAAATGAGCAGTTGCAAAACTCTTCAATTTCTCTCAATTTTTCTGACTTTTTTTTTTCAAAGCTTTTCATATTGTTTCATGTTCACATTTATGTTTGTTGGGTTTTGAACATTTTTTTTTTTATATGAAAACATAGATGAAAACTCAGTGTTATATTTAGTTCCAACAATAAATAGGTAAGGCAATGCATGTAGTAAAACATTATGCATCTCACATAAAAAAAAATTAACCCTTGTTATTGCACAAACAAAAACTTCCAAATCATTGATTTTACATCAAAATCATATATATATATATATATCCTTGACACAGAATTAGACATATAGCTTATTGTGAAACAAACATGATTATAATTGTAGTGACACTAACAATTATCAAAGGCATCCTAAGGTATTGGGTAGTATAAATTAACCCAATGGCATGAACTTCTAAATACTTTCCTCTTCTTTCAAAAACTTTTGAAAGGCTCCTAACCACATCTCAAGTGAAAATTCCATCAAACAATCAACAAAGCATGCAAATATTCAAGAGCATGTTCGTCCATGATTTAAAAAAAATAAATAACTAAAACGCAGTCCCGCGACAGAGTTAGCCATAACTATAAAATAAGTTATATCTTACTCATTATCTCATCTCTAGAATTTACCAAAGCATAACAGAAGAATGGGGTGCTAAGGGAAAAACTATAAGGTTGAAATTGTCTATGGGTGAGGAAGAAGGAATCTAAAACAAGATATAAGCCTATGGGTTTTGAAATTAATACCCACTACCTATGAAGGACGCGGGTAAGAGGAAAGAAACATGGGCTTTATCCCCACAAATTAACCACTAATAAATCATTTACAAAACTAGAAAATAAGTATGGAAAATAAGTGTTTTAAGAGATTGAAATATAGTTCAATTCAATTCCCTTGGGGTTAAGATGGATCTTGGTAGAGCAACTAAACGTTTAACCACAAATTGATTTATTTCTAAATTAATGACGGGTATATTGCTATGAACATAATATATAATAATGTATATGAATATGAGATGATGAGATACAATAAGAATGAGGGCCTTATATACCCACGCAGGGGTGCCCTTCCATGAAGAGATGTGACCTTTCATTGGGAAGGTGTCTCTTCATTAATTATTCATTAACTATTATAATGTATTTATATGGCTTGGTTCAGCACAAGTAAATACCTAATGTAGGTAGGACAACAGGTTATAATCCATATAGGATAATATATTATATAATAATGTATATGAATATAAGACGATGAGATACAATAAGAATGAGGACCTTATATACCCACGTAGGGGTGCCCTTCCATGAAGAGACGCGACCTTTCATTGGGAAGGTGTCTCTTCATTAATTATTCATTAACTATTATAATGTATTTATATTTATTATTACATATTATGTTCATAACATATATCTGAAACATAAAAAAACACATAGAACTTTTGTCACAGATCCGAGAATCCATAAAAAAACACAGAGAACTTTTGTCACGGATCCGAGAATGCATAAAAAAACACAGTAAAATATAAAGGTTCTTACTTGATAATTGGGGTCGAGTTGTGATGTGGGTGGCAATGTCGTATTTTGACGAATCTCCAGGGAGGTATCGGGTGTTGGCTATGTGAATGGAGAGGAATGGCAGACTAACTCGTATTTGGGCGGGGGCATGCAAGCTTATGAAGAAATCCAAATCATAGCCGTAATCAAATCAATTTAAGAGGGTAAGTAATTATGTCGTGTGTGGAAGGTGAATTGAATGCAGGTTGATGGAAAGAGGTGGCGGCGTTGACCGGGTGTGCGGAAATTTGACCATTAGAAGGAGTCCATCGAGAGAGGGAACATGAAGGGGCAAGGGGCCGAAGTTTCGTACACGGAATTCGTACAGTGGGGAGAAGGGATGGGTTGTCGGCCGAAGTTTCGTACACAAGATTCATACACGTAAAACGGTGGCCATCAAAGATGCACTTTGTTTGGTTTTTAGCCTACGCCTTTATATATTACTTGGTGTAATGCCTCTCCCCACATAAATCTATGAGGCAACTCCAAAGAAAATATAACATATAACTGAGGATTAGCAAAAATGAAGGTTCAATTCTTTATTTAATGAATTACTCTTGTCTTTTAATTTATATACCTTATCAAATTGTATAAGGTGGTAAAATGTATTATAATTTAATTTTTAATATGAAATGAAGATAATGTGGGTTAACCTATCACTAAAATTAAAATAATTTGTTTGTGTTTTTTAACTTCTACTAAATGTCTTTCAGGTTTGAGATTGAGATTAAGTATCTCCAAACAATAAACTCTTAATCAATTAAAAATAACTTTAAATATTACTTAATATTAGAATTAAACAAATACTTTTATAATATTATTTAATCACAATTAAATTTTAATTTATTTACTCTAATCTATAAAGTTTGTTTGTTTTAAAACATATGTTCAATTTCTTCTCCCGCTTACAAAACATATGGTTAACGAACGTAATTTATAGTCTAAGATGAACAAGAAATTACTGGTTAATATCCATTTACATTTTTTTAATATAATGAATAAACATTTGTTTGGTAACCTCGAATGCACATTTATTATTTCATTATAATTAATATTTATAAATTTAAAATCAAAGTGAAAGGTAAAACGCTGAAAGATTGTAAAGTGCTCTTTTTAAAAAAAAATCCTACAGTAATAGCACGATACCCAATACCCAAGGCCTTTAGGGCTGTAGATCAATATTTCTTTCTGGGGAGCAGGATTGGAATGGATACCCAACGCCTTTAGGGCTGTAGATAAATATTTATTTCTGTGTAGCAGGATTGGAATTTCAAAATTAAAAAGTTGTAATAACCCTGTACACATTTTAGCAAAGAAGATTGACGATTTGTCCATCAAATTCTTTCCATTCCTAATGTGGAGTATTCCTCTGTAATCAGTATTCCTCTGAAGAGTATTCGTACTCCTCCGACAAATACTGAATCATTGATACCCCTCCCGAGATGAATATTGGCCGCCATACTCCTCTGAGGATGAATACGACGAGTATGAATACGAAGAGTCCCAACACTCCTCCGACGACTGTTCGGAGCACGAGTACTCAGAGTACTTCTCCTCCGAAGTATACTCCGAGTAATGCGAGGAGTACGAATACTCCTGCGAGGTATACTCCAATTGGAGTTTGGGACAGTTAGCAATACTAAGCTTCTCTAACGATCTCAAATCCTTAACGCCTGCAAGCTCTTCTAGTGCATTGCAATCAGACACGAGAAGCTTTCGTAGCTTTGTCAGCTGCCCGAGGCCCTGTAATCTTTTGAGCTTAGAACAGCATTCAGCCTTGAACTTCTTCAAAGATATCAGCCTTTCAAGCCCCCGCAGCTCCTCGACTTCTGTACACTCCCAGATGTCTAGCTTCTCAAGGTTTGTCAAGCACCCAAAGGAATCTGGAAGCCCTTGCAGCCCCCCGCACTCATGGAGTCTGAGGCTTTGGAGATTTGTCAAGCACCCGAAAGAATATGGAAGCTCTTGCAGGCACCCTGACAGACCGAGGTATTGGAGCTTTGTCAAACACCCGAAGGAATCTGGAAGCCTTTGCAAACTCTGGCACTCAAAGAGATAGAGGTGTTGGAGATTTGTCAAGCACCGGAAGGAATCTGGAAGCTCCTTCAGTTTCGAGCATTCTGAAAGACAGAGGATTTGGAGGTTTGTCAAGCATTGGAAGGAATCTGGAAGCCCCTCCATTTTCAAGGCTCTGAGAGAGAGTTCTTGGAGGTTTGTCAAGCACTTGGAAGAAATCTGGAAGCAGCTCCATCTTCCAGCACTCTGAGAGATTGAGGTTTCGAAGGTTTGTCAAGCACCGTAAGAAATCTGGAAGCCCTTGCAGACGCACGCACCCATAGAAATCGAGGTGTTGAAGGTTTGTCAAGCACCCAAAGGAATCAGGCAGCGACTGCAAATATTCGCTTTCTAGTTTTAGGTATTTCAGCGACGGAAGATGACAAAATTCTTCCGGTAAACATCTGATATCTCTACACCACACCGCAATCTTTTCGATGTGCTTCAACCGCCCAATGGATTTTGGAAACTCTGAAATCTTACCAGAAATGCTCATCTCCCACAGCTCCAGAGGTGCCTGCAACGCAATGTTCATCTTTCAACTATAAGAAAGATAAAGATATGATCACTTTCTACTACACAATCCATCAAACGCGTTCGAGACCCTGTGCTTGTATATTGATAGCAACAATAATATACCATAAAATAGAGCAGCT